>ML682033.1:4788557-5007885 GCA_007922195.1 Podocnemis expansa
CTTTTAAGGCCTGTTGCAGGCCCCCACCTTCTGCACTCAGAGTGCCAGAGTGCGAAAAAAGCCTTGACACGGGGGGGCGCCGGCATTTGCGGGGCACCAAAAGGGGACAGCGCCGTGGCGCTCCCCTGATGAAGTCACTAGTCTGCGCCGGATTTGCTCTGCTGCAGGGGGGCACCACAATCCCCAGCACTGGCCTTGATGACAGCTCATGCAAAAAATAAATGTGCTAATCTTTATGTGTCACAGGACTCCTTTTTTGTTTGTTTTATTGAACTAGACTAACACGGCTACTCCTTTGGATCTTGCCTTCATAAATGACACCTCAAAAACACAGATTTCTTTAATGATAATTACTTATAATTATTTTGTGTCTTTTCTATCCCAGGGTGCTTTACAAGTATAGCAAACTAGCCTACAGGACAAAGAACCCAAGCTGCATAACCCATAAGCCTAACAGCGAAATATCTCCTTCAGAAATCTATAGGGGCTGGAAGGCCTGAGTTGCATCTGAATCATAGTTTGAATTTCATCTGCCCATGGATAAAAGCCCCTCCTAAACCTAAGGTGAGGAGCTGCTGAGCCAGGGACTCAACTAAGTTCAGTGGATAACAAATGGGAAAACAGGAATGGGTGAGGATCAAAGGGTCAGATGGAGGGAACCTGAAGGTGACGCCATGCAAAGAATCCTGGCTGGTGCCCACTGCTCCTCAAAGGTGAGCTAGATCATTATTGCTATGCAGATACATAATAAGCACTCAGAAGTTTCGGGAATTGAGTATGGTAGTTTAGGGCATGCTTAGTAGATTCCCTGTAGCTGAACTCAGACTCCATGAGGGCAAGTAGTCAAGTTGGCTACATTACAAAAGCACTGTGAGCTGTATAAGTTAGGAGAAACTGAGCCCAGGAGCATAGAGCAGGCGCCCCCCCTCCCCCCCGCCTTTGAAGCATTTTGCAATAGGTTAGTGATACTGTTGTTAACCCTCCAACATGGAAATCCTGGCAATGGTCATTACAGAAAGAGAAAACTGGGAGGGAAAACTAATTTTTTATTTGAATTGTGTACCTGGAATGTTTGATTTTAGCTAAACTGTTTTAGTTAAATTATCTCCAGCAGTATGATTCAACAGTTCTTTTCTTATTTAAATGAGAGGATGGAGAAAGAGTCCTTTATATCTTGTTGTTCTCAGTTTTGTATTTGGCTTGTAGTGGTTTTTTTTTCCCTTTAAGATTTCTCTGCTTAACTGAGTGGTTCATTAATTGCTTAGCTAACTAGCTATAAAACCTGATCCCGTTACTTACACTTCTCTGCATTTCTTTCTTTCCATTCTGTAAGTTTCCAGGCCTGACAAAGTGGGATTTTCTCCCACAAAAGCTCATGTGATAGATACGTTTCTTAGTCTTTAAGTGCTGCAGGACTCCTTGTTTGTTTTCCTCAAAAGAGGTGACAGATCTGCATGAATTTCAGCCAAAGATATCTGCAAGGAAGTGGAGGGAAGATGATATTGCAGTGCTTTTGACTGAGCAGACTGTACACATTTTGGTGATCAAAGACTGTGAGAGACTGAGGTGAACTCAGTCTAAGCTTTTGGGAACTCTGAGTGTCTTCTCACTGTTTCTGTGGGAACAAACCTGTTTAGATTTAATTGGTTCTCTTTTTTTATGTTTATGTATAACTGAAAATAATGGATGTGCGTGAGACAATAGCAAAGTTATGTCGTAACTATTAAGTTCCTGATGATATGTTTCTTTATAAGATTATATAATGTTGGTACTTAAGTTAATTCCTTTTGTTTTTTTATGGACTTGATTGTGGGGAGGTTAACCCTAGGCAATCCTTGCTGAAACTCCTCAAGTGAATTCTGGGTCTCCATATACTTTTCTAGGGGAGTTGTTTTAGGCACTAAGAGAAAGGCAGTGGAGTAAACCCTAGCCTTTCCAAAGCTTACACTTGTGCCCTTGCTCCTACAAATATCCCACTTACATTAGTAAGGATTACTCACATGAATAAAGCCTGGTCTACACTGAAAAATTCTGCCACCATAGCCATGTAGCTAGGCGTATGAAAAATTCACACCTCCTAAGCAACATAACTATGTGGGCAGAACGCCCACGGGTGTAGATGCCACTAAGCCAACAGAAGAGTGCTTCTGTCATTTTATATAATGGTGTTTGGGGACGTTGTGTTTCTATAATGGTAGAGAAACCTCCTCTCACCATATGCAGTGTCTCTACTAAGGGGCTGTGCTGACACAAGTAGCTGGCATACATTCTGTAGACTAAACATGGCTTCATGGTGCAGAATTGGACCTCTTATAGGAAATGTTACTCAGTGAAGGAATGCAGTGGGCATTTTGACAATACCAGTATACAGTAAAACAGCCATAGCTCCAGAAAGGGATTGCTTAAGAATTCAATTGGAATTGCAGTCAGTGAGGATCTCTGTGATTGTTGGCATCTACTCAAGCAGAGCTCATTGCAGAACTGGGTCTTGAATCACAAGCACCTCCAGGTGTGGATGGGACTACACTGAAGGGACTTTAAAACCAAAGTCCTAATGACTTTTAGGATCCATCTACCCTTAAGATGTGATTCCTAACTCTAGTAAACATACTTATGCTAACTTTTATCATGCTAGCATGATGGGAAAATAGTAGTGCATCCACAGTACCAGTAAGTGGTGGCATGGGCTAGCTGCCACGGTTACAAACCCTCTCAGACCATGCATCAACTTACTCAGGACATCTAGCCCATGACATCATGTTAATGTGACTTTTTTTTGGCATGCTGGCTTGATGACAGGTAGCAGGGGCATGTCCACTCAAGCTGGGAATCACACTGCTGACTCTCAGTGTAGACATACCCTCAGGGAAATTGAAAAGGCAAAGCCATATTTTTCAAAAGCACTTCCATTGCAGAGAAACCTCAATCAATTTGGTGCTTTTGAAAATTTATTCTGTGTCTTGGTGGTGGGCCTGGCTCTCCTCTCCCTCTTTAGAGCAGTGTTACTCCATTGAACCCCATGGAGTTGCATCAGTGTAACATGGTCATGAATTGGATTGTGAGCTCTTTGAAGCAAAGACCATTTTCTTGTTTTGGGTTTGTACAGCACTGAGAATTGTGGGGGCAGGGCTAGGACCAGAATTCCCACAACTGAGGAATATGTAATAAAGGAGAATCATCCCATGTCTTCATTCAAGTCATATTCCATGCTCATCACCAAATGCAAAAATTAACTCAGTATCCTTCAAAACCTTCCTTAAAACTCTTCTGTGTTCTCAGCCCTCTAAAAACATTGGCAATAACCAGACTGAGATCATACTGCTAGTAGTGTTTACTTGTTGTGCCCTGGTAGGAACTATTTGTCCAAACACAGTAGCTCCTGCTCCAAGACTGGGGCTCATATGTGCCACAATAAAACAAATAGTAAGTAAACATGATGGCTGTATACCTTATAATGTACAGGTGCAAATGTTTCTTGACAAATGAATAACAATGCTATATAATTAATGTTGTTCTCCAATAGTGGTTATGTGAGAAACTCATAAACTGCAGGTGGAGTTGTAAAAATGCATTGCCCTGTTCTGCATGTGCTGCTGACAAGACAACATGTAAGTTCTTGACACAGAGGAAAAGAAGTCAATATACACATCAGGGCACTGCAACAGATGATAGTTAGTTCTATTATAACAAGGTATTTGAGTGCTCTTGGGGAAATTGAATCTGTTTGTCGCCACCTTGTCCGTGCTTGCTTTCAACTGCTTTTTCATCCAGCTCCCCAGCTGTTTTTCAAACAGAGGACACAGCCTGGGTGTTAAGGAGACATTCTGCCACAGGCTAAAGTCTGGACCTTCCTGAAATGTGTCACAGGGAAAGGTGTTACAAGATGCCAGGATGGTATTAATCCCATTCAGCTCCACTCCCTCTTCCTTACAACAACCTTCTCTGAAATGCATTTTCTGCTGCTTCTCACAGCTTTTGTGTAAATAAGTGAAATAATAACAAGGCTAGAGAAAGAAATGGAGGGGATGAAAAGACACTTTGCAAGCATAAATGGTGCTATGGTGGTGTGAAAGCTTTGAAGGAGATGCTGGCGAGTCTTTAGCAAAATTTAGGGGAAATACATTGTATGGAGCTGATCTAACTTCAGAACAATTGTAACTCTCCCCACATCTTCACAAAGTGACCCCCTATTTGTGTGTCACACTGAAAATTTCCATTTATGGAACAATTATTTGCCCCCCCCCCAAATCTCTGGGGAGTTTTGGTGCCAAGATCCAAAGAGGTAGCAATCTTAGTCTAGTTCAGCAAAACAAACAAGGAGTCCTGGGGCACTTTTAAAGACTAACAGATTTTTTGATTGCATGAGCTTTCATGGGAGAAAATCCCACTTCGTCAGATGCTTTGAAGACGAAGTGGGATTTTCTCCCGTGAAAGCTCATGGGATAAATAAATCTGTTAGACTTTGAAAGTGCCACGGGCCCCCTTGTTTGTTTTGGGAGGTTTGTGTGTCTGAAGTGTTACAAACATAACGGAGACTGTAAGGTTGAACTCAAGAACTTCAACAGTAGTGTAACAGATCCGACACTAAAACCAGAGCACTAACTCATTAACTGGGATCATAGGCAGGCTCTTATCAGCTATGTGGACTAGTTATTAGAAGGCATCAAGATATACTTTACACTATGAATCAGTGATGGGACATGTACAACAAGGTAGGATCACACCATGGGCCCCTATTCAAACAGTGGCACTGCTTCACATTCACTTCTGGGCCTGTTTTTAAGTGGGCCTGAGTTCTCAGGTCCCCTTTTGACTTTTTCCATCTGCTCTGACAGAACATGGACCTGATTCTCCCTTGCCCATTGGTTAGTCATTTACATTTGTGCTATTTGTAACCATTAAAATTGGTAGGCATTTTGTCATTGGGTGTGATGATTCTACTAGGTTTCAGGCGATAGGAAATCAAAGCTATGACATATTCCCAAGCCTCTCTCTCCACTTGCATAGTATCAGCCTCATCATGTCTGCATCTTTCACATAGTCTTGCTTCCACTGAGGCAGAAGACTTCTTTGCAGATGGTGTTTTGGGGCAGAGGTAGACAAAACTGGCTCACAGCTAGGCTCCAGCAATTTTACTTATGGGTGCTAGAGAGTACTCATCCATTACATTTCTGCAGTGGAGCTCGGTGACAGGCTACTAGAACTGGTGACCATGCCAACCAGAAACGTAAGTTTGTTGAGGCCTGTTCTAGGGAACAGGTTCCCTTCATTATTTGATGCCATCAACCTAACCTCTCTTGTTCCATCTTGGCAAACATTAAACCTTGGAAACTCCCCAGGAGGTAGGTGAATATTCATTACACAGATGGGGAAGCTCAGGCACAGACCCACTTCAGGCTCTTCTAGGGATCAAGAGGGACTTTAGCGACAAGCAGTGTTCCCTCTAATTACTCGTAGACTGTGCACAAACAATTTCTTTGTGTGCGCAAAGATATTTCTTTGTGAGCACCAACATTAGCACTATTGAATATTTTTGGGCGCACTTCATTTTTGTGTGTGCACAAGTTTCATGACCTGTGTGCGCGTGCACAAGCGCACAGCTTAGAGGGAACAGTGGACAAGCAATGTAATTACAAGACAGCAGAGGTTATCACCATAGGAGGCATTTTTGGAAGTGCCTCTCATCAGCCCTGGACTCAGGACAGAAGCCTGTCCATTGTGCCCCCTTTTACAACTTCCAAAGTTGCCAGATGGGAGGAGCCCCCTATCTATGGTGAAAGGCAGGCTTTTAGCTCCAGATAATCAGCCTCGAGTAGGAGTTAAAGCTGACAAGTGACCTGTACTGCATTTGAAGTGAAGGTAGAACAACTGAGAGGCCCCTCTGTACAGCTCAGACCCTTGAGATGTTCTGTCTTCGAAGAATCATTATGATTTCTACTGCACTATTGCCTCATAAAGAATATTGTTTTTCAGCAGAAAAGTCAAATGCATCCTCCCATAGCTCCATGAGGCTGTTAGCTTACCGCTGAGTTAATACTTTACCATGTTAAGAAAACTGTACAGAAAAGAGAAAGCAGGCTTGTAAAGAAATTCAGGGGAAAATAATTCATTGGTGCTCAGGGCTTAAAAGCTGGTGAGTTTCTTTCCTTGTCTTTTTTCCTTCCTGTTCCCTTCAAAAGTCAGTGTGTATCCAAACAGCTTGAAAAGCACTTTGAAATACGACTTTATGTTGAGGACATAAGAGGAGCTGAATTTTTCTTTTGTGCTACTTTGTTTCATTCCTCCTTTTATAAAGAGTTCATATTAGTAATGGCTGTGGGAGAGAAGCCAAGTATTTTTATTTATTGGATGTTAGAAGGGTTTTGCTGAGCAAGTAGGGGTTACTGATTGCCGTTAACCAATACAAAGCTAGTCAAAATGCTAGAATTGAAATAATCTGGTCTTTCCCCGGTCTATCAAAGATGGCGAGGGCATTAACCTAGCTCCAGCGCTTTTACAATAGCACAGTACCACCTCTTTGCTATTATATAGATCATTACACGGCTTGAAGAATGCTGCTCGTTTCATGGGAAATTCTGAGTTTTCATTGCAAAGCTTTGAAAAGGAATGACTTCTTTTGTTTTTTAACTGCGGAATTTCTCAAGGCTTTTTTTTTACTTTTTTTTTTTAAATAACTTTTTTTCCTTTTTATTCCCTTCTGCCACCCTTCTTTCCACTTGCCAGAAAAATGGGAGGAAGAAGAAAAGGACTGGAAGGGGAAGCACTAATGAACACAGGGCAGGAGGAGTCATTTTATCAGGGGAAAAAATGTTTTGAAATTAAACAAGAATCACTCCCCCCCCCCAAAAAAAGCCTATTTTTTCATCTTAAAAAGCTATTTTGAGCTAAAACCTGGATTTAGGCTAAAGTCTTACAGCTCCTGAAGTTAAATGATTGTGTGCTGCAGGCAGAGAATAGGAAAAACAGAGGGTGCACAAATTTTTGAAAAAAAAACAAGGAGTCATGTGGCACTTAAAGACTAACAGATTTAAAAAATAATTCTTTTTTTATTTACGTACCACTTAACTATTTTTTTTTTTTTTTTTTGCTAGACTAGACTAACATGGCTACCCCTTTGGAAACTGGCAAATTCTAGAAGCCATGGAAAGGGCAGGGAATTGATGTAAGTGGGATATACTCTGATGGACCTATGAAACAAGCTATGTTGCATGCAGCAGAGGAAGACTGGAAAACAAAACAAAGTTGCTGACAAAGACTTGAGGAATTTTTTTTTTTTCCTGAGAACACAAGAATTCTCCATACCTCCTTAGGATACTTTTTGAGGGATGAGCACACCCCCTACGTTCAATGATCTTGGAGCACTTGCTCATACATTAATTTATTAAGTTGATGAGATGAGAAAAAAGTTCCCCTTGACTGTTTTTTTTTTTTTTTTTGAACAAATAAGTGATGTTTAACCAGCTTAATTAACTTCCCAGTGATCAGATAATGAAAGAGTAGAGGAGCTGGGGATGGAACCCATAAGATCTAGCTCATACTACTGTGTTCTAGCTAAACCAGAGGTTCTTAACTTAGGATCACGCTCCCAACCCCACATCGTCAGAGGCTTTAAAGAATTTTCTTCTATGAAGGCTCATGCGATAAATAAATTTGTTAGTCTTTGAGTGCTATAGTGTAGTGGCTAACACCTCTGCTTAACATGCAGAAGGGCCTGGGTTCAATTCCCAGGGGGTTGGACTCGATGATCTCATGAGGTCCTGTCCAGCCCTATGATTTGATTGATTGACTCCTTGCCTGTTTTGCTGAACTAGACTAACATAGCTAGCCCTTTTGGAATTTGACTCCTAACCCCATTCACCATATTGCAAGCAGGAAAGAGGTCTTGCCTAGATCCTGGCTAGAATAGAGGGGTGCCTGAAAGGAAACGGGGTGGAAGGGTTAAGGTTAAGAAGCACTGGTTAGCATCAAACCACACTTGCCTTCTAGTTTCTCAGTGGCAGAGTTATGCTTGTGTGACTGTCTTGACTTCAGGATAAATTTGGCTCAGTGTGCCGATAGACTTCATTTAAGTATTTCTCTTCTGTTCAGTTACTTTCCTTTTATACCGTTGCATAATGTCCTGGAATATATAAGTGCTGCCAGTTTTTTATCAAATGCAGTCTACTTTTACCCATAGTCCTGTTCATCTCCATGATGATAATGGATATGATTTTATTTTCCTTTTTAGTCTCCTGGAATTTACTGCTTTCTAACTCCCCATCTATGGTAATTATGAGTGTCATTATCTGAACCTCTCAGGCTGTTGCTGGTTGATTTATTTCCAGTGCGAAGGCATGGTTGCAAATGTACTGGGCTGGCTTTGCTACAATGGAAAGGAAGCTGCGTCTCCAATGCCACATTGATAAAGAGCAGTGAATTGTGCTTCATCCAAACAGAACACCGGAAGCCTTGGCAACTGCTAGTCAGAAGGCATGTGGGACTAGTTCAGAGCATGTGTGCTCTGACTAGAGTTTGCTATTGAAGAAAAGACTTTCTTTAGCCAATTAGAAGTCTTTTTTACATTAATTTGACAAGTGCACATACTGACTAATACTTCTAAAAATGGTTCTCACTTTGCACATGAAGAAGAATGCAATGAGAAGTCTTAGAGGAAGCAGGGCTGCTTATCTCAGGCTATATTTGGGATCCTTTCCCAGTGGCCCTGAGTTTCTCTAATGGTGTCTGTCAATCCTTCTGCAAGATAAAATAAATAAATAAATACCCCCCCCCCAATAAGATATCTTTGAAAGGGAATGTGGTGAAATTCATTTTATCCTTCTCCCTGCCTCCTGCCCACAAAAAAGAACAAATTTACTGTATGGGTATATGAAGAGGAAAGTTGTGAGCTGGATTAAAGAGGTTATTTTAACTCTGTTTAGAGCACTGGTGAGACTGATACTAGAATAACTGTCTACAGCTCTACTGGTCACAATTTTAAATGGATATTGAAAAATTGGTGAGGGTCGAAAGAAGACCCACCAGAATTGTTTAAGGGCTGGAGACAGTGCCTTACAATGAGAGACTTAATAAGCTTACCCTGTTTAGCCTATCAAAAAGTCTGAGCCATGACTTGATTACAGACTCACTACCTCTTACACTAGGGATTTAATCCAAATAAAAAAAAGTTATATCTGTAATAGAAACTAGATAGACAATCTGATCAAATGGACTGAGAATTAGGAGCCCTTTAGTGGCTCTACGATGCTCTGAGAGCTATGGATGAAAACTTCTATATTGATAGATCTCAGAATGTTTTTCGGAGGAATATCAATGTCATTAGCTCCACCTCTCTCACTTTATTCCAGTTTACACTTTAGTAAGTAACTAGTGCTTGTGGGAGAGATTTTTAAAGGCACAGCCCAACTTAGCTAGCCAACTTCTATTGACTCTCAGTGGGATCCAGGGCACCTTTGAAGATCTGTCTTTTGGTTCTGATTTTCCTCGGAGATAGTCGCTATGTAAAATCAATCCAGAAAGTCACAACAATGCAGTAAAAGATCTCAGAGCAAAGTGTCTCAGCGTATAAGGCTGCTTTCTGCCTTTGAGAAATGATCCAGTTTCTTCTTGGTTAGTCTCAAGCACCATGCATATGAAAATTTGGTGGAGATGGAAATAGAGAGGTGATTTCTAATCTCTTTCTTTCCTCCGCTTCCATCTTTGGTTAATCATTTTCACTGAAGATTCAGAAGTAGCAGCACAATTATTTATAGTGAATCACCTATGATGGAAGTGGGACCTAAGCTATTTTCCTTACAAATAAAAACTTTCAATCAACCCAGGTGTGAATTAATTGCTTTGGACATTTTTCTGAAGCACACTCTCAAAAAAAAAAAAGTGAGACCCAGAAAAGTAGCTTCTGCTGTCTGAGGGCCCACTACAGCAGCAGATTTAGTTGCATGCATTTTCATTGATTTTAATCTATCTGACTACTCATCTAAAGTATTTGTATGCCAACCCATTTTTACAGTGTTTAAGAATCTCACAATCTTAATGCATGTAATGAGACAACACCTAAAGCATGTGCCTAAATGCTTTGATGAAAAGGGACGGCTTGCTTCCTCAGGGCCTGACTACGTTTTATAAACCCACTTATAGGTTTTTGGGTTCTTTTGTATTGTTTCCATGGATGTATTCAAGATTACCCATCTGTAGTATTTAAATGAGTAATGTTGTAATTAAATGGCTGCAGTTTTAAGTTAAATTGTTGAAAAGGAGCCGTGTGCCTGGTTTTAAAATAACCTATTAAACCAAAGGGGTCCAGTGGTAGGATGACCCTTTGGATATAAAGCTAATCAGCCAGATACACTGTTCTTTTCCATTTTTATCACATCTATAAAAATGAAAAATAGTAATAAGTCAATAAAATAAAGTCACTCCAGAAATTAAAACACTAAAAAACAGTTAGTTTCCAGTGCCTAAGAGAAATGTCTGAAAACCAGTGGGCTCATGTCCAAGTTTGGGAAAAACAGAGATCCTGGTAGAAAAGTAAAGCGCTGTAAAGAATAGGCTGGAGCTGTGATCAGACTCTAAGCAGAATGCCTCTAATGGTCAAGATGAAGCACTTTGTCAGGATCTTACTTAATAATTCTTCCTTGGGGTTCTGCTGTACCTACTGCTGTTCTTAAACACCCAAATGGTAGTAAATAGCCACAAATAACCTGTCTTCTCTTTAGCTAAGCAAAAGACTTTGTCCTTCTCTTTCAGATATGGACCATTGTGATATGTCCTTTGAACACTTCAGTGCTAGAGTGAAATGGGTTATGCCTGTGGTTGACTGTGAGGTCCTCACAGAAACTCCTTTGGATTCAATGCACCAGAGAGGTCCATCATTAAGGTAAATAAGACTGAACACAACCAGAATTTGGCCAAAACACTGATGTTCATATCACTATTTTTGAAAAACTGGCATGTGATTTTTAAAAACTACAAGGGTGTCTCGTTGCCATCATCTCACGTTTTCTGAAAGATAAGGCATTCAATGACGCATGAAAAGAACAAATTTAAAAAATTAGAGAAATTAACTTAGAATCCATTGCCGCAGATTCTCAGAAGGTACACATCAACATACTTGCTGGTGCTACACCAAATTACACTAGCTGAGTATTTTGACCCTCTTACTTCAAGTTTGCCTAAAGCAGTCATAATAGACAAGAACATTTAAAATTACAGAAAATGTAATAAGGTATCCTGATCCTGAACTGCATAAGAAGTTTGACCTGGTATCAACATCTGTATTTTTATTAGACGTAGGCAATTAACTGAAAAATTGTTTTGCTTAAATACAACACTGAATTTTCTTCTGCTGAATTATTATCTTTGCCACTTCTGTGTTAACTTTTCAGGAATATTCTAATGCAGTGGTTTTCAAACTCTTTTCCTTGGACCCAGTTGAAAAAAAAAATCATTTATGCTTGCAGCCCAGCAATTACATTTTTGAGCAATGCACTCCAGTCTTTTCACAGTGGCAGCAAGGGGTGCTGCAACCCAGTGCTTGAGGGTCTGCTACCTAGTCCTGGGTCCCAACCCTAAGTTTGACAACCACTGTTCTAATGAACAAGTGTGCTGAAAGGAGCATTCTTAGAAATTCTGAACTTAAGTAAATATTTAATATTAGTGGAAAGGAAATGTGAAATTGCTAGATGGCTTGTATTGTTAATCTGTTTCTAAGATTTGTGCTCTTCCAATCAAAGAACAGAAAAAAAAAAAGTACTAAACCATGGGTCCAGTCAAAATTAAGAGATACAGTTCAAATTCTGAAAATCAAATACACACAATCAACTGCTCATCAATAATCTACCAAGAATTATCCATAGAAATTATGTGCTCATGGATTTGGAGAAAAATCTTAAAATTGTCTGGGGAGAATTCACAAGTAAAAAAAAGAGGTAAAATTTGTCATAATTTCATGGCAAATATTCTATACCAGCTAGTGTAAGGTGGAGCTAAGCAAACTGAATATAATAATACTTAAAACCAGCTTGTCAATGTCTGTTTGTTCAGTTCTTAATTCAGGTCCAAAAAACTCTTCATAGAAGCTTAGTGTGGACTTTATTGCTTTCTTTGGATACCCAAGAACATTAGCAAGCTACCTTTTACAATATACTTTAAATTTGAAGTAGGACAATATAAATGGTGGAACTAACCATCTCCTTCTTTCTCATGCTTCCTACTCTCTCTGACTGAGTCTACACTTTATGATCAAGAGCACCCAACTCATTAGCAGTCACTTTCACTTTATTTTTCATAAGGAGACTGGGGGGCTTCATCTTGGTTCAGCTGAAAAAGTGAAAATGACACCATTTTCTCCTAGCCTTTTGGGTCTCTCATACTGCCAGGTAGAATGTGAATATGCGATTATCTTCCACAGTTCTCCCTCTTAGTGGGGAATGACTTACCACTATGGTTTTTGGTCCTTATAATTATACTGCATTGTTAGGAAGTTTGCAGACTTCTCCGCCATCACAGCTTCATTGTATCATACTTTGAAATCTAGTTTTCTATGTATGTGATGGAAACTTACACACTCCTGGACTTTCTCCATTGGTTTGGGTAAGTCATGCTATTATAATTAAAATCATAGGAATACTGTGGGACTGAACTGGTGATCTGCTGAGGTCTCTTCCCATCCTACTTTTCTATGATTTCCATGATGAATGAGGTACCGGTGCATACTCAGAACTTCAGATAATAATCATCTAGGGATTTAAATGTGGACTCAGCCCTAGTGACCATTATTAGAATGCTGCAACTCTACAGACAGCTTGGGAACCTTGGTTTGATTGAAACCTGTACAGGTTTATAGAGGTCTTGCCAGAAACTGTATGGGATGGGATAGTAAGTCTTAGCAGTTAGATCTGGAGCAGTCAGGCCTAATGGTCACAGCAAGACTGAGGTGTCTATGGCAGGGTTAGAGCAAGACTAATAGAAGTGCTGGAGTAATCTTGACTACAGGGCTCTGGGAGCATGGACGAAGGAGTGTGGTGCACAGGTGTTGGTCTCTCCTATCCTTCCGGTCAAGGGTAGGGGCCTGAACATAGCCAGATGCATCCTGGAGGTGAATGCCTGCCTGCAAAGATTGTGTTACCAGGAGATCTTTGGCTTCCTTGACCACAGGATGCTATCCTAGGAAGAAGGACTGCTAGGCAGAGATGAACACTACCTATTGAGGAAGGGGCAGAATGTATTTGGACATAGACTGGCTAATTTAGAGAGGAGGGCTTTAAACTAGGTTTGAAGGGGGAAGGTGATCAAAGCCCACAGGTAAGTCACAATGAGGAAGACCCGGGGCAAGGGATGGAACTTGGGGGTAGCCGGGACTGTAACAGCAGGTATAAAAGAGAGTCTAGTCAGAACTGGGGGGGGGGGAGGGGGAATCCAATCAGTGTCTTAGGTGTCTTAATAAAGGCCTAATACCTGAGGTGAATAGGGAAAGAGGACATCAGAAGAAAATACAAGGAGGGAGATGCAACAGGAGAAACAATCATCAGGGGAAAGTGGGCAGTCAGCTCTGTATCTTAGGCGTCTGTACACAAATGTAAGGAGACCTGGAAACAAGCAGGAAGAATTGGTAGTACTGGCACAGACAAGGAACTATGGTATAATTGGAATAGCAGAGATGTGGTGGGATAGCTTGCATGACTGGAGTACTGCCATGGATGGGTATAAATTATTCAGGAAGGATAGGCAGGGAAGAAGAGGTGGAGGAGTAAAAGAGCTTTATGACTGCTCAGAGTTCCACTATGAAAGTGGAGACAAGCCAGCTGAAAGTCTCTGGGTTAAATTTAAAGGAAAATGCAACAAGGATGATGTCATGGTGGGTGTCTGCTATAGACTACCAGACCAGAAGGAGGAGGTGGATGAGGCATTCTATGGACAGCAAGCAGGAATTTCCAGATCACGGGCCCTGATTCTCATGGGGGACTTCAATTACCCTGACATCTGCTGGGAGGGCAATACAGCAGTGCACAGAGCATCCAGGAAGTTTTTAAAGAGTGTTGAGGACAACTTCCTGGTACTAATGTTGGAGGAACCAAGCAGGGGCCTTGCACCTCTTGACCTGCTGCTCACAAACAGGGAAGAATTGATCAGACAAGTAGAATTAAATGGCAACCTGGGCAGCAGTGACCATGAGATGGTAGAGTTCAGAATCCGGATCAAAGGAAGAAAGGAAAGAAGCAAAATACAAACCCTGGACTTCAGAAAAGCAGATTTTGGCTCCCTCGGGGAACTGGTGGGCAGGATTTCTTGGGAGGCAAATCTGAAGGGGAGAGGCATCCAAGAGAGCTGGCTGTATTTTAAAGAAACCCTACTAATGGTGCAGGAAGATACCATTCCAATGTGCATAAGGAAGAGAAAATATGGAAGGTGCCCAGTGTGGCTTAGCAGAGAACTCTGCAGCTATGTTCACACACAGGGTTATTTCGATACAAGTTGTTTCGATATGAGTTGTATCGAAATAACGCCTTATTTCGAACTAAGTTAATTCGAATTAACAGTCTGTTAATTTGAATTAAGGAAAAAAAGCAGGAATCGAAATAGCATGTTCAGACAACAGTTATTTCAAAACGAGTCACCATTGTTTCAAAACAACATGTTCAGACGGCATTGTTTCGAAACAATCGTTTCTAAACAACATTGTTTTGTCCCCACATGGGGTTTAAGTTGTTTTGAAACAGCACCATTGTTTCGAAACAACGGAACCCATTGTTTCGAAACAACGGTGCGTCATGTGAACATGGCCTTTCTTATTTCAAAACAACCTCTGTTGTTTCGAAATAAGACTGCTGTGTGAACACACCCTGTGGTAAGCTGAAACACGAAAGGGAAGCTACAAGAAGTGGAAACTTGTACAGATGACTAGGGAGGCATATAAATATGTTGCTCAGGTCTGCAGCGACAAAATCAGAAAAGCCAAAGGACAATTGGAGTTGCAGCTAGCAAGGGTTGTGAAGGATAACAGGAAGGGGTTCTACAAGTATGTAGGTAACAAGAAGAGGATCAAGGATGGTGTAGGTCCCTTATGAATGGGGCAGGTATCCTCATAGCAGATGAATGTGGAAAAGGCATACGTAGTCTGTTTTTTTTTACCTCAGTCTTCACAGGCAGGGTCAGGTCTCAGGCTACTATGTTGGGCAACACAGAATGGAAAGGAGAGCAGCCCTTTGTGATGGAATGTCAGATTAGGGACTACTTAGAGAAGTTGGATGTGCAGAAGTATATGGGGCTGGATGAACTGCATCTGAGGGTGGTGAGAGAGTTGGATGATGTGACTGCAGGGTCACTAGTCATTATCTTTGAAAACTCATGGAGAATGGGGGAGGACTCAGGTGATTGGAAAACGGCAAATGTAGTACCTATCTTCAAGAAAGGGAAACAGCAGGATCCAGGGAACTACAGAACAATCAGCCTCACCTCAATCTGAAAAAATCATGGAGCAAGTCCTCAAAGAATTGATTTTGAAACACTTGAAGGAAAATAGTGATCACAAACAGTCAATATGGATTCACAAAGAGCAAATCTTGCCTAGCCAACCTGATTGCATTCTATCATGAGTTGACTAGATATGTGGATGCAGGAATAGCCATCGGTGTGATACACCTCAACTTTAGCAAAGCTTTTGATATGATTTCCCACAGCGTTCTCATCAGCAAGTTAAGAAAGAATGGCTTTAGATGAATGGACCATACGGTGGATAGAAAGCTAGTTAGATCATCCGGCTCAATGGGTAGGGATCAATAGCTCAATGTCTAGTTGGCAAGCAGAGATTAGTGGAGTATCCCAGGTCCTGAGAGCGGTTCTGTTCAACATCTTCATTAATGATATGGATCAGGGGTTCCCAACCTTTTTAAGGTTGGGGACCCCCTTGCGAGGGGATAGAAAGTCCACGGCCCCCTGTTTTGAGTGATGCACCGCCATGCAGCAGCGGTGCTTCCACTCTCTGAATATGGCCCACACAGGGCAGAATGTGGCTTCCTGCCCTGAGCCTGGGAGCCGCCGCAGCCATGGCCCCTGCTCCAAGCCAGGGAGCTGTGGAGCCACCACAACCATGGCTTCCCACCTTGAGCCGGAGAGCTGCCGCAGCCATGGCCCCCTACCCCACACCCAGGACCTGCTGTGGCCATGGCACTCTGCCCTGAGCCAGGGAGCTGGGAGCTGCCATGGCCATGACCCCTTGCCCAGTGTTCCCTTCCTGCCAGCCTGCCTGTTCTCCGTCCCTCCTCCCTGCTGGTTCTCCATCCTCAACATCTCCCCATGGTCCCTTCCCCTGCCTTACCTGGCTGTTGGAGCCGGGGGCACCTAGCTGCCCCCCTGGCTACTCTGAGCATGCTTTGCATGCTCAAGGTGGGAGTTTTTAAAACTCCTAGCCAGGGGGAAGCTTACTGCTGGCTGGCTAGAAGCCTGGGTCTCCCAGGCAACTGGAGACCCCAGCGGCATCCGGCCCCAGCTCCCAGGCTGTCCGTGGACCCCCTGGAAGCACTGATCTGGATGATGGGATAGATTGCATGCTCACTACATTTGCAGATGACACCAAGCTGGAGGGAATGGTAGACATGCTAGAGCGCAGGGTTAGGATTCAAGGAGACCTAGACAAATTGGAGCATTGGGCCAAAAATATCTCATGAAGTTCAACAGGGATAAGTGAAAAGTCCTGCCCTTAAGGCAGAAAATCCCATGTACTGCTACAGGCTGTTCAGCGGCACTGTAGAAAAGGACCTGGGTTTTATTGTGGATGGGAAGATGGATGTGAGTCAACAATGTGCTTTTGCTACCAAAAAGGCCAATGGTATATTGGGGCTGCATCTGTAGGAATGTTGCCAGCAGATGATGGGATGTGATTACTCCCCTCTGTTAGGCACTGTTAAGGCCACATTCTGCAATACTGTGTTCAGTTTTGGGCTCCACACAGAAAGGGTGTGGGCAAATTAGAAAGAGTCCAGCAGAGGGCAACAAAGATGATTAGGGGGTTGCAGCCTATTACTTACGAGGAGAGACTGAAGAAACTAAGCTTATTTAGTCTGCCGAAGAGAAGACTGGGGGGATATGATAGCAACCTTCAGCTACGTGAAGGAGTTCTTCAAAGAGGAGGGAGCTATGCTGTCCTCAGTCATAACAGAGGACAAAACAAGGAATAATGGTTCCAAGTTGCAGCTGGGGCAGTCAAGGTTGAATATTAGGAAAACCTTTCTCACTAGGAGGGTGGTGAAGCACTGGAATGGGTTACCCAGGGAGGTGGTGGAATCTCCATTTAAGGCCTGGTTAGACAAAATCCTGGCTGGGATGATTTAGTGGGAGTAGTCCTGCTTTTAGCAGGGGGTTGGACTAGATGACCTCATGCGGTCCCTTCCATCCCTATGATTCTATGATAAGAGCAAAGTTGGAGCAGGCCAAGGGGTTGGGGAGTCTGTCGCTGTTGGAGCGAGCTTGAAATTCTGGAGTGAGATAGAGCAGGCTGAGCTGCTATTCCACCCATGAGACTGTTATAACTGGTCTGGGAGTCAAACACCAGTGCTCAGCTTGTGAATGAGCTGGGGCCAGGGCCAGCTCAACACATAAGCAAATAGCGCAGTGGCTGGGGGCACCAGTCTTAGTGCCCTGCATTGCCGCCTGGGCCAGCTCAGAAGCCAGACTCATGCTCCTACCACTCCCTGAGCCAGCCACTCCACCCCTGGGAACAGAGAAGGCCAACCTCACCCCAACTCTGGGCTGCCCCCCGCACCTAGGGAAGAACACCTGGCCCAAGGGAGGGGTGGGAGAGGGGTGCCCTGCCTCTGGGCTGGCCTGCTCCACCCCTGGGCCAGCAGTTCCCTGCCCTGGGGGTGGGACGAGCTGGCTGGAGTGGGGGCCGCATTTCGTTCCCCCCAAAACCTAGTCAGGGGCACCACAGCCCCTTTAGCTGGCCATGGCTGGGACCTACCACAGGAGTGACTCATCACTTTCCATGTCTAATGATTCCTCACTGGGACCTCCTCCTGGTTCCAGGGAAGTCTACTGGAGTCAGACATCTCTAGAAGCCACAGGGAACGCACCTACAGAGAAAAGATATGTCACCTGACAAATTTGTTATGAACCTTTCATATGCCAAGATCTGTACAGTCTTTATTTTGGACAATGGTTCCATAACTTCTAGATACATGAAATTTACCCAACTGCTGAAAGTGACCTTGCTGAACACAACCTGAGTAAAAAAACTGGAATCCCACAATGTATGTGAGTCCTTAAATAATTGAAAGCCCTGTTTCAGCTCCCCTTCATTAAGTGTCTTTCCTGACTCAGACTGTCCTTTGACAGAAGTGCCAGTCTGGTCAGGTGTACTATAATCTCTCTTTGAATTTGTGTATAAACCCCGCCCTAGAACTGAAGGGGTTAAAGACCAGCCAAATTACCCCACCCAACTCTATCAGCTGAGTATGTTCCCTATAGTGGAGGGATCTCATAAGGAAGCCAGAAAGCTCAGAAAGAGCTAACAAGCAAGAAGGCCCCACTTTGGAAGCTCCTGCTAAGGGTACAGTACCGGAGCCTTCCTTTAGAGAAGTGGAGCCTAAACACTGAACCCAGAAGGACTGAAGGTGCAGTTTAGTTTCTTTTCCTATTACCTGTTCACAACAAACTTCATAAAGTGGACTACAGAGTGGGTGGTAGGAAGTAACTCAAGATGGGCAGCCTTAAAGCACCTCTGGGGTGTTGGACTTTCACAGGGTCATGGGCCAGGGTTATGGACCAGTAGTACAGGAGGGACGGTCCAGCTCCCTATCTACTAGATGAAGCTTCCACACAGCACCAACTATTGCACTATCCATATATTTAGCTTTTACTTTAATGATCATGTTGCCATTCTGTTACCCAGCCTTGTGAACTGTGAGTCTTCTTTGACTCCTTCTCTTCCTTTTGCCAGGTGTGGCCAGAATCTCCTTCATTCTGCTCTATGACATGGAAAACAAAAATCTCTCCCTTCCTCTCTGAGGGTATGTCTGCACTGAAAAAGTGTTGGGTTTTTTTTTTTGTTTTTTTGTTCCCCCCCCCCAAAATAAGGAGGCTTATTTAAAACACACACACACACACAAAACCTGTTCACCTGTCCATGCAGGCATTTTGTTATTTTGAAATAAGTGCTTAATTATTTTGAAAAAACAGAGAGCTAGTCTGAAATAACTAAACCTGCTTTTATTTTGAGAGAGCAATTCTTTTGAAATAGTTATTCTGAAAAAAGCCATTCCTAACTGTGGAATTGGGTTTTTTTTGAAATAACAGCCCTATACTTTTCCCTGCCTTCCCTTATTTCAAAATAGAGAGTCTAGTGAAGACTCTCTGTTTCAAAATAATAATTTCTACCTTATTTTGAAATAGTCTTCACTACACCTTTATTCTGAAATAGTAAATTCAAAATAATGCTATTTCAAAATAATTATTTTGAAATAAATATGAAATAGCTATTTCAAAATAAGTATTTTGCAATATCTTCAGCAATGTAGACATAGCCTGACAATTAAATCACTTGTCCATGCTCTAAATATTTCTTGCACTGAATGCTGTCAGCTCTCAAGGAGGTTCAATGTTTCATAGATTCAAAGACCAAAAGGGACTGGTGTCATGATTCTAGTCTGACATCCTATATAACACAGGTCCAAGAACTTGCCCAAAATAATTCCTAGAACAGATTTTTTTAAGGAAAAAAATCCAAATCTAATGATCTGAACATTTAGTGATATAGAATCCATGGTAAATTGTTCCAATGGTTAATTAGTATCACTACTGAAAATGCATGCCTTATTTCCAGCCTGAATTAATTTAGGTTTCACTCTTGTCCATTGGATCATGTTTTACTCTTCTTTGAGAGACTGAAGACCCAATTATTAAATATTTGTTCCTCCTGTAAGAACTTATAGAGGGTAATTAATTACCTCTTAATCTTCTCTTTGTTCAGCTAAATAAATTGAGTTCCTTTAGTCGATCCTTATAAGATATGTTTTCTATCCCTTTAATTGTTCTTGTGGCTCTTTTCTGAACCATCTCCATTTTGTCAGCATTTTATTGAATTGTAGGCACCAGAACTGAACACACCATTCCAGCAGTGGTTCACATCAGTGGCAAATATAGAGGTAAAGTAATCTTTCTATTTCTGTTCAGCATATCCCTATTCATGTATTCCATGATCTCATTAGATCTTTTCACCACAGCATTACACTGAGAGCTAATGTTAGCTAAATATCCATCATGGCCACCAAAACTTTTCCAGACTCACTGCTTCTTAGGATAGTATCCCTCATCCTATATACCTGGCCTTCATTCTTTGTTTCCAGAGCTATATATTTATATTTAACTGTATTAAAATGCATATTGTTTGCTTGCACCTGCTTACCAAGTGATCTGTATCAATGACCTGTCCTCTTCATTATTTATTACTTCCAATTTTTGTGCCCTCTGCAAACTTTATCAGTGATTATTGTATATTTTCCTCCAGTTATTGACAAAAATATTAAATGATGCAGGGCCAAGGACTGATTCCCCTCTCTTCTTCCCAAATACAGCCATGATGACCATCTTCCTCAACTGCCTTTTCAAACTTCTCATTTAGCTTTTTAAAGTCTCTTCAGTGGCTCTGAATTGCCCTATCTGTGTATCAGAATAGAGCTTCCAGTCCTCCTTTTTGAGGCCCTACATGGGGTCAGCAACCGGTGGCTCCGGAGCCACATGCAGCTCTTGGGGTATGTCCACACATGTCTTTTATTTCGAAATAACACTGGTTACTTCGAAATAAAAAAGATTAGGTCCACATGACATTTTCTTATTTTGAAATGACAGGCTCTGTCATTTTGAAATAAGAACTGTCATTTTGAAACAGCTAAAACCCCATTCATTTCGAAACGGCTGTTATTTCGAAATGGTTATTTCGAAATAAAGCCGTTTGGACATGCTGTTTCGAAATAACACCATTGTTTTGAAACAACTGTTTCGAAAGAACATGTCCAAACGGCCGTATTTCAAAATAACAGCTGTTTTGAGAGCAGGCTTTCCCTTAATTTGAATTAACATTTTCTTAATTCTAATTAACTTATTTCGAAATAAGGACTTTATTTCGAAATAACTTATTTCGAAACAACAATGTCTGTGTGGACATACACCAAGGAGTTGTGTGGCACTTTAAGACTAACAGATTTAGTTTTTGCATGAGCTTTCGTGGGAGAAGTTCCCACTTCCTCAGATGCTTCGAAGATGGGTGAACTTACAGAAAGGAATGAAACTAAATGCAAGGGGGTGTAAAACATAGGATCAGGTCATAAAGTAACAGCAAATCAGAGCAGTTTACAGGCTCAAACCATGGGAAGCCTGAAGTCAAATTACCCTTTGTAATGGAAAAAGAATCCATAGTCTCGATTCAGTCCTGCTTTCACAGAATTTAGCTTGCATATTAATTTGAGTTCAGCTGTCTCTCTTTGAAGTCTTGATGTCCCAGGTACAGCTCTAATGACAGTCATTAACAAATCCATCATCGAGTGATTAGGAAGATGGAAGTGCTCAGCAACTGGTTTCTCTGTTCTTTGATTTCTAATATCAGCTCTGTGCTCATTCAGTCTCTTACGGAGCGATCGTCCTGTTTGTCCAATATATAAGGTGTTGGGGCATTTCTTGCACATGATGGCATAGACCACATTAGTAGATGAGCAGGTAAATGAGCCTTTGATGGAGTAGCAGGCTTGATTAGGACCTATGATGGTGTCTGTTGTGTAGATATGTGGGCAGACTTGGCAGCGTGCTTTTTTGCAGGGGTGTGTGCCTGCTTCAACGTTTCTGTTGTTAGATCTGCAGTTGCTGGTGAGTATCTGTTTAAGATTAGGGGGCTGGACTGCCGCCATGTGGCTCCAGGAATGCCTAGCTGTAGGGGAGCACCTGGCCAGCTCTAGACTCATGTGCATGTGGTGGGATGGTGGGGGTGGCCCCAGCAACCAGAAACTGGGAGGCCTGGGACAGCTAGGAGCCCTCTAATTCAGCCCTGATGCTGGGGCCAGCTGGGTGCCCCTCCTGCAGGCCAGCATTCCTGGAGCAGCATGGAGGCTGGGGGTAGGGAGGGCACCCAGGGTCAGAAGCCACGCCAGCCTCCCTCCACTTTGCTGTGGATGTGGACCAGCGCTCCCAGTTGGCCAACCTGCTCCTGGCTGCCTAGTCTTCCCCAGGAGACAGAGAGAGGCCAGCACAGGACTGCTGCTTTCAGGAATGGGGCCCTAAAGCAGCCCATTCCATGGAGTTTGTGCAGCTTCGCCCCCGCCCCTCAGCACTGAACAGATTGCTCTAGGGCCTGGGGGCGAGGAGGCCTGTGTTTCATGTTGGGGGCCCTTGGGGCAAAACAGCTGAACTCCATGAAACCTGTCTGCTCCAGGCAGTGTTCCCTCTAATTTGTCATAGGCTGTGTGCACAAAAAAATTCTTTTGTGCAAATTTTTGGAACCAGTGTCCAAATTTGTGCAGACTCCAGTGAGTGGGGTCAAACTTGTAAGTGCAATGAAGTAAGTGTGTATGATGCAAATAATGTCTACATTTTATTTTGATATGATGATGGAAATGATTTTACAAATTACAAAACCTTATTTGAAACATGCTACTTGAAATAGCCTTCTTAAAGTAGCCTAAAAATATTAGCACTGTTGAATTTTTTTGTGCACACTTTATTTTGTTGTGTGTGTGGGCTTCACAACCTGTGTTTGCATGCACACGCACACAGCTTAGAGGGAACATAGGCTCCAGGGCCCTGCCCCTAAAAGCAGCAATCCTGCACTGGCCACTCTCCACCCCCTGGGGTGGGGTGACCACTTGGGCGGTGGACACAGTCGGCAGTGGAGGGACTGTAGTATGGTTTCCAGTCCTCTCCGCCTGTCTCCCTCCACAGCTCCAGGGGCCACCTCTGACCCATGTTGTGGGAGGGTGGGGAGGTGCCAGCATCCCAAAACTGGGTGGCCTGGGCCAGGACCCCCCTAATTCGGCCCTGCTGCCAAGACCAGCCAGGTAGCCTCTGCCAGGCTGCAGGGGGATATCTGGCACCCTGGGGACTGTCAAATTTGCCTGCCCCTTTGCTTCATGCCCCCCTGCCCTCTGCATCCATCTTCTGCACAGAGCAGGAGGAGTCTCACCCATTGGGACCCTTCCTGCCCTGTGTGGGGAGAGGCTGTAAAGGGCAGGGGCAGTGGTAAATGTGTGTTGGCTCCTTGGCACCAGATAGCCTTAGTCCACCACTGGTGGGGAGGGGGCACCATCCCAGGGCTGGGTGGGGGTGCCAGGAGGGCCAGCTGGGTTTGGGGAGGTGGGGAAATGCCAGGAGGTCTGATGCGGGATGGGATGGAGGGGTAACTGTGGGGAAGGGTGTTTGCTGTCCCGGGGCTGGGTGGGTGCGCCAGGAGGGTCAGCCAGCTTGTGGGGGGTGGGAGGGTAGAGCAGCATGGGTGTATGCGGCTCTTGGAATACTTGTTTATTGGGGGTGAGGAAATCTTTTCTCTCTTGACAAAACAAGAGTCCTCTGGCACCTTATAGACTAGGAGTGGCCAAACTTATGGAACTCAAGAGCCACACAAGTTGATTAATAAAACTTTGAGAGCTGCACTGAGGCATATAGCCATATTTTACATATTCCAAAATTGCTAAGTTTAAAATTCATTGCATGCCTTAATTTTACTGTAAAAAGAGGGCAAATATTGATCCTACTAATGTCAGATTCTAATAGTTACTTCAGGTCACCATGAAGACTAGGCCTACCTATACAGCAAAAACTTAGCTTCTCCCTGCCATCCCAACCATGCCACTGCTTCTCCCCACCCTCTCCAACCATGCCATGCTTCTCCACACCATCCCGGAGGCCCTGACCATGCTGACGCTTCCCCACTGTCTCTAACCATACCAATTTCAAAAGGGATAGCCGTGTTAGTCTAGTCCAGTAAAAAAACAACAAGCAGTTGAGTTCACCCATCTTCAAAGCATCGGAGGAAGTGGGATCTTCTCCCACAAAAGCTCATGCAAAAAATAAATCTGTTAGTCTTAAAGTGCCACACAACTCCTTGTCTTTCTAACCATACCACCAGTTCTGCACTGTCTGACCTTGCTGCTGCTTTCCCACCATCTCTGACCATGCCATGTTTCTCTGCACCATCCCCAATCATGTCGTGCTTCTTGCCACCAAGTCCTTCTGTAAGCCATCCTTTTTCCTTTGAAGAGCCGCATGTGGCTCACGAGCTGCAGTTTGGCCACATCTGTTATAAACTAACTTTTTGGGGCATACATTTTCATGTGCTCCAACCGACTTTGTTAGATGTGGGTTGGAACCCATGAAACTTATGCCCGAATAAATCTGTTAGTGTATAAGGTGCCGCAGGACTCTTGTTGTTTTGCTGTACACAGACTAACACAGCTACCCCTCTGGAAACTTTTCTTTTGGGTTTCTGACCCCTTCCCTACATCCTAATGACCCTCCCTTGCATCTCTAATTTAGTAACCCAAGATCTGTGTTAAGAGTTACATGACAACATAGTTAAGATGAGGTTTCTGTCACTGCCTCTACTCTGAACTTTGTCTCACATATCCTGTCATAGGCAGTTCTAGTGTGTGTGTGTGGTGGATGGGGGGTGTATTTACTTAGTCCCAGATGCTGGGAGGGTGCCCCCTCACCAGAGCCCCTACTGGCCTCATTGGGGCCACAAACCTCTTAGCCTTTTTGGTCCTGCTGCCAGTCTTACTGGGGCCAAGAGGCTGGCAGGGCGAGGTGGCTGGCAACAAGGCTAGAGGGCTGGGGGGAGCCCTGGCGAGGTGGTGGGGGAGTCAAGGATGCCCCCCCATATGGCACGGGGGAGGGCCCTATGCTTAACTTTTGCCAAGGGCCCCGTAATCACTGACTGCCTCTGTATCCTGTGCAGAGATGGGGAAAAAAATGAGATATTGAAAGCATGTGTACAGCTCATGTGAGTGGAAACCACAATGATATTGGAACTGGCAGGGATAATGATATTGCTCTCCTCCTTCCTCCTGCGCCTCAAAAAAGAAAAAAAAAAACATACAGGGGAAAAAGGATTGGTGCCTTGCATTTATTTATTTAATATGTATGTATGAATGTGAGCATGCATGCACAGAAGTTCTTTATATGAAAATTTAGTGCTTGTGAAAGTTTCCAATCTCAAACCCTTGAGGTTTATGTACCTGTCGTGAGGATAACTAGAGAGCAGGGCTGGTCCTACCATAGAGGCGACCTAGGCAGTTGCCTGGGGCACCAAACAGTAGGGGGCGCCAAGGGCATTCCCCAGAAAAGAGAAGGGTCGTGCATCTGGGGGGCGAGAGGGGAGATTGCCCCGGCACCCTGGCACTGTCAGCCCCACACTGTCCTGCCATGAGCAAGGCAGCATGGGGCCTGCACTGCTGCCCCCCCATGGCCGTGCTGTCCCCCGCCCCGTCCCTGCTGCTTTTGGCGTGGAGCCAAAGACAGTGTGGGGGGGAAGCGGAGCATGGAGCTGGCCTCTACTCTGGGCCGGCTCTCCCTGCCCCCAGGGCGGGGAACAGCCAGGCCAGAGGCGAAGCAAACCAGCCCCAAAGCCAGGCTCCACTTTCTTGCCCCTCCCCGGACTGGCTGTTCCTGGGGGTGGGGCGGGCTGGCCCAAAGGCTGGGACAGGAGAGTGGGGCCCCTGCTCCATCCCTGGCTCAGAGGAGGGGTGGGAGTGCAGGGCAAGCATGGGGAGGAGGGCAGCTGGGGGCATCACAGGCCAATTGCCCTCCAGGGACAGGGCACCAAAATCACAGGTTCCTAAGTCAACAAAAAACCTTGGGCTGGCCATGCTAGAGAGAGCAATAGCAGTTCAGTACTCTTCACTGGGCCAACCAGTATGCCTCAGTCTTTGCCTGAAGGGACCATACCTATGAAGAAGGTCGTCTATTCTCTGTAGCTACACAGCCCTTCACGTCTCGCTGCTGACTTCCAACAAGTGCTAGTTGTGGGCATGTGAACCGAGACCACCAAATTCATTTCACATAAACCACTATAAATCCATGAGATGGCACCAATGTAGTTACTACCAGTTTGGATCCCTCACCTATTGTGATTCCTATATTTATCCAGCTACACAAGAGCTACAGATACCTTTAAAAGAGAAAAGAACCAAGCATGTTGTAATTTTTCAGCTAAAAGAAGTCATCCATGATGGATTTGAAGGGGTAGCCATGTCAGTCTAGTTGAGCATAACAAGTAAGGAGTCTTGTGGCACTTTTAAAGACTAACAAATTTATCATGCACTAAATAAATATTAGTTGTTAAAAGTGCCTCGAGACTCCTTGTCCACTATCCATGATGGAAAGACTTTTATCTTTTGAGACTGTGTCTCAGAAGCCAAATTGCTTGAGGATATATTTTAAAAACCTGGGAATGAGGAAGAAGAGGAAGAAGCAGATGGGACTGCTCTAAGTGGTTTTTACTCCAACTACGTCTCAGCCATGTTGGTGCAGCTCATGGAGAAGAGAAGTTCTATGTGAACTTTTGGAATGTAAATAACATTGGATGACATCTGTTATATGACTAAGTTGGTTCCATAAAAAAGTTTCTATTTTTTTCTTTACATTTTATTTCTTCATCTTGCCTTAAGAAATTTTTGAAACTGAATAGAGGTGAATATCTGTTTTAAAAAAGTCATTTTTGATAATTTACGTTGAACAATGCCTTTTTAAAAGAAAAGTTGTCTATATTCTAAGAAGGTTGCAGTAATGTATTAATTTGTTTAATTGAAGTTTACCTTTAATTTCTAACTCTTCCTGTGAGGATGCTGCTATAAGGTAACGATCGAATATTGCCACTGTCTTCGAAGTGCTGACCTTACACAAAGGTAAACGGTCAGGTTCTAGTGTAAATCATCCTAACAGGTGGAGCTATGTGGTTTTTGTTCACAAGCTGAGAAGTCTGGCTGCAAAATTCGCTAATCATTTATTCTAACTTTTCCAAAATTTGGCAGTGCTCTGGGGTGACCTAATTTTTGTTTGTTCCAATTTAAAATGTTTTTCAGAGGCCTGATTTTGAGAGACCAGGTAGTCAGTGCTTTTTCTGAAAATCAGTTTTATTTAAAGTGCCTCAGATCAGGCGCCCAAAAATTGAGTAACACAAAATTATTAATCTCTTTCCAAAGGTCAAGTCAAAAAAGTATCCCTTCAATATTTTTGTTTGACAGTAGTAATAAGTAATAAACAAGACTCATAAAGGAATGTAATCTTTTATCCGCTAGAGTGTGTATGGGGGAGCTCATGAAAAGCGAATTGGAAAATTGGACTATAACCCTTTGGTGATTGAATTGGAAAATTGGACTATAACCCTTTGGTGAAAGAAAATAGCCCAGAGATTCACTTATAACACGCTTCTGTGTGCCATCCAGTTCTAGCTTCTGTCAGCTGGACCAAGGAGTCTGTTTAGATGTTTTTACAAAATAGCATCAGATGAACCAAAGAATAACAACTCACTTCTACTCTTTTACACCCGTGAAACTCCTCAGGGTCAATCCGTGAGAGAAGTGAGAGCAGAACTTGACCCTGGAAGTGTTGCTTGAGCTATCTATAAACCATTCTGTATTGTTCATGACACTTTCTTACTGTGAATATAGACTAGTTTAGCTGATGGTAAATGCCTGATAAGGACTAAATATTTATAGGGGTGTTTAGTCAACAATGTGACTTTTAAATGGTAAAAGCACTTTGTTCTAGTGAGTCAAAGTATAAAACCACATGCAATAAAACCATATGCAATAAATAAATAAATTTGTTAGTCTTTAAGTGCCACAGGATTCCTTTTTTTTTTTTTTTTTACCTGAATGAGTTCATAAAATAAAACAGTTGAATGGGTGGAACAAAACTCTAAATAACAAGTATTGGAAATGAAGAGAAAATGTTTAGGAGCAGATATAGCCTTATAAAGAAGCATAAGTTAAATGATAAGAACTCACTCAAAATAAGAAGTGATTTCCTCACTATTATACTCTGGCTTGATCATGGTTAAACATAAATTAGCAATGTATGTTCCAGGATCTTGTCTCCTTCGGTATTCTTAAAAATCAGTGGAATCAAAAAGTCTGCTAGAGCTTCAATGGAAGGAACAGAAGACAATTCAATTGACAAAACTGTCTTTCTGATAATACCTCTTATCTTCAGGCAACACATTTTATTACCTAAAACTTCATTACTGTGCAGAAAAAGGAAGAAAGAGAAACATATGTTTACTTGTAGTGATGCATAAATTTAAAGTGTTAACAGAAGCGATTTCTTCCTGCCTTTTCAAATCCGTATAGTGTGTTTCATAAGCTAAATGCAGAAATATGCCAACATAGAAATTTCTGGTCTACTTTCACTTTTCATTCACATGCAAAAGAGTGCTAACATTCGTTGGGAGATGCCCTAATTTCTCCTTCTTCCACCCACGAACCTACTATATCTGCTTTGGCCAGACGCCCATCTGAAACAACAGTGGCACCCCAAGGCTTGGAGACATATTAGCATGAGCCCTGAGTCCCAGCACCAGTGTGCCCCGAGTCTTCACAGGGATTTGGGGCCATGCTGTCTGCAGCAGTCACCACCCCCATCCTAGCCACAGACTGGAGGACCGGCCACCAGCAGCAGGATCTGGCACAGGGTTCATCCCCAGATGTGTACTCAAGGCCAGGCTGCTGATGGTGGCAAAATTCAGCACCAGCCCCAACCCTGTCTGGGAACCCAGGACTGGGCTGCCACCAGTGTTGCAATCTAGCTCTGACCCCAGCTCAGAATTTCAAAGTATCTGATGAAATGGGATTTTTCTCTCATGAAATCTCATGTGATAAATAAATGTGTTAGCCTTTAAAAGTGCCACAGGACTCCTTGTTTCTTTTGACTTGCACTGTTATGTTCATTGGCTTGTTTGGAGCTCCTCTGTGCATTTTTTCAACCTTGTTCCACATGTGGAGTAGTAGATTGCAAGTCATCAGACTTGCAGACAAAGGCACAGGCTGCTCCAGTCAATCTCTTGCCTTAGGTAAAGCTTCAATGTGCCATCCATGTCATAAATTTGTGGTTGGGACTTATTCCTCATCCACCTACAGCAATCTTATCCTGGCCTCCTCCATACACCCTTTCACAAGTCTCACAGCTCAACCACCACCTTACGGGTATGTCTACACAATAACCGTTATTTCAAAATAACCCATTTTGAAATAAAATCGAAATAAGTTAATTCGAATTAACAGTTTGTTAATATGAATTAAGGGAAAGCCTGCTTTCAAAACGGCTGTTATTTCAAAATGGTTACTTCAAAATAAGGCCATTCAGACATGTTGTTTCGAAACAGTTGTTTCGAAACAATGGTGTTGTTTTGAAACAACATGTCCGAACACCGCTGTTTTGAAACAACCGTTTTGAAACAACAGCAATTTCAATTTTCTGCTAGGTTTAATGGTTTTGAAACAACAGCTGTTATTTAAAAATAACGGTACATCGTGAGGACATGAGAAATTCTATTTCGAAACAACAGCTGTTGTTTTGAAGTAAAACTCACGTCTGAACACAGATCCCTGAACTCCCAGCCTATCTTAGTCATTTGGAGCACAAAGTGTGGAGCAGTACATCTAGAATCTGGATTTGCCAATTCCTTAGGCAACAGCCCCTTCCATGTCACCACTAAACAGCTTTACTGCAGAAACACTCAAGGAGTCATTTAGTCTTTGGGGCCCACACACACCACAGGATGTGCAGCCATGAGGAACCTGATTGACTGGACGTTCCCAGTTGGACTGTACCTCCTATTTAAACCTGAGGAGCAGGAGCATTTCTGCCCCCAAAAAAGGATTGGGGACCAGGCTCCACCCCCTGCTCTGTCCAGGGCCCTATCCAGCTCCAGGACCCAATTCAGTCCCAGCCACTGCCAGCAAGCAGCAGGCGGCGTGGGCAGGCCCAATCCAGCTCCAGCTGCTGCTCGCAAGCACCAGGTGGCCTGGAGCCAGATCCAGCCCCTGCCATGGTTGCCAAGTGGCAGGCGGCCCCAGCCCAGCTCCGACTCCTGCCTACTGCTGCTGCTGGCAAGCAGCAGGTGTCCCAGAGCCAAATAGAGATCCTGCTGCTGGTGGTCAACAGCAGGCAGCTGGAGCCTGATCCAGGGCAGGGCCAGGGTGGTCCATGGCATGTGCCCCAGGGCAGCAATGTCCATATTGAGGAGGACCCAGGAAATTTGTACAACTCAAGAGAACCTCAAATAGCTGCTGTTATAGGCCCTGCTCTCTTGTGCCACTCAGCTGGCTGCCCGTGACTTGGCTCTGGTACAGGAGCCTGGGTCTCCGATCTTTCACATTGGATGCCTAAACTGTTAGGCTATGTCCACACATACATCATTATTTCAAAATAAAGTACTTATTTCAAAATAAGTTAATTTGAATTAAGAAAATGTTAATTCTAATTAAGGGAAAAGCTCAAAGCAAAATAGCATGTCCAAACACAGGACTTGCTATTTCACTTTAGGAGAGGGGCACCATGGATGGTGTGCCAACGTGGCCCCCTCCCTGGGCCATGCCCCCACCCAATATAGGCTAAAAGGAAGGCACCCTGGGAAGGAGAAGGGCAAAAGTGTTATTTCAAAATAATGGTTATTTCGAAATAACTGTTTTGAAATAACAGCCGTTTCAATTTACAGAAGGTTTAAGCTATTTTGAAATGACGGCTCTTATTTTGAAATGACGGAGCCCATCATTTCGAAATAAGAATATGTCGTGTGGACCTAATCTCTTTTATTTTGAAATAACCAGTGTTATTTCAAAATAAAAGAGGAGTGTGGACATACCCTTAGAGAGGCAATCTCTCTTCCCTTTTCTTTGACTGTTTAATTATTTAATACAAAACGGAGCATTTTCAACAGAAGCAACTGAGGTAATCCCACTCAGATCCCAAAATATCTCATAGCTCAGTAGTTAGAGCACACTTCTGAAAGCAGAGACCCCTTTCAAATTCCCTTTTTCCCCTCAAGTGCAGGAAGGAATTGAATCTGCTCTCCTACACCTAGGTGTAGGAAAGTAAAAAGTTAGTGATGGACAAAAGGCCTGGCCTGAGCCACAGGTCACCAGAGTAATGAGGTTCATGCATGGGCAATCCTTATCTTTTTTTTGTAAATGGAATCAAATTCTAGTTAAGGTTGTGCCATCATTCCTCTTTTTCTCCTCCCTTCCCACCATCTGCCTAAAAAAAAGTAATTAAAGCTATACCATCTCCTTTGCTGACATGTAGGATCCTTGAGGGAATGGTTGTATCTCCTTTCTTCCTCCCTTGCAAACTGCTTGTAAAGGAATTTGTAGTCATCTCCGTTACTGAGATAATATGTTTCAATGTGAAGTGCCTGTGTGCCATAAGTTAAAGTTATAAATAACAATATGGAGAGTTATAATTATAGTCACCACATAGTTATTATTATTCATTTTATAGTTGTTAATGTAACCAAATAAGGGTCTATGGGGATTTGTTAGAAATGTATGCATTTACATACAGTTTTGGATAAAAGAACTGCAAGGCAGTCCCTTCTTTGTTCACTTGTGACATCAAAGAGGAACAAGCAGGTAGTAAAGGATAAACATCTATTCAATCTGCCTCTGAGTCTTTCTGTTTTTCTTTCTCTAACACTCAGTTAGGGCACTAACCAGTGAATTAGGGATAAAGTTATAAGACTGGCATCTCTACTTCCATACCCACTTCTTCAAGTCACTTTGTTTCAAGTGAGGCAGGCACCTAACTCATTCTCATAAAGAAAAAAAAACACACCTTAAATCAGGGGTCTCAGACTTGATGCATCCCTTAAAGTTATTTCTTGTAGCCTGCAATGACACTATTGCTATCAATATTTGCAATACAGTTGTATGAAAAGGTTTCAGTGGTGCAGCCCTTGGGCTACCATCCTAGTCCTCATACTAGGACCTTGTGGTGATTTGAGTTTGAGACCCCTGCCTTAAATGAAAAAGCTCCCTGATTCCAGAGGAAGGGTTCCTGGCTGTGAATCACTAATGGAGCTTTATATCTTCCTGCAGCATGAACTTAGACAGCTATCTCCATTGAAGGACTGCAGCTGACAGCACACACCTTTCACAGGTCTCCCCACTGGCCAACTCAGCTGGCTTCTCCAGCTATCACACTTCCTTTTGTGGATCACATGCTTAAGAAAATGGAAAATCCTCTCAGCTAAGCTCGTTTAACAACCCCTTGAAGTTAAGGCTGGATGCTTAACATGAAAGTGACCTTGATTCCACAAAGATTGCTTCTCTCTCTCTCTCCTTTGGTAATCCAGGTGTTTGTTGCTTTTAAAATACTTTATTAACATGACATAGGAGCCTAAATCCTGTTTCAAGTCTTTGTTCTTTGCATTTTGAGAAATACAACATTATGGAATATCCTATACAGAAGTGGCATAAAGTATTCAGCCATGGTGGTTTGTCAGACAAGTTAGCAATTGTCAGTGGGCCTCTGCTTGCATCACGTGAGTGAAATAATAAAAAGGGAAGCTTGAAAAAACACACGAAAGACAGGAAAATATATCCCATCTATGGGATAGCCTAGCCTCTGTGGACTGAGTCAACACTACAGCTGACTAGGTATCTCTGACATTTCCAAGTGATGTGTTCTGGGGCATTTTAGCACATCCAAAACAGCAAGGTGGTTTTATTGGAATAACATTCAAGTCAAATCAGACTTTGTTTTTGTTTCAGTGACACTAAAATCTTAACAGCACCCTTAACAATGCTTCTTATATTTATTAGGCACTAGCAACAACATAACCTGTGTCAGGTCCTGCATGGTAAGTAATGGAGGCAATGATTTTCCAATACCTTATTTTAAAATGTATTTGTAACTTTCTTATGTTCTGTCGTTGATTTGTGATGTTGGCTTTTTTACTTTGTTGTTGTTCTTCAGTCATTCATGTCACTTTTCAGTACAGATGAACAGGTCAGTTTCTTAGCAGTGTAACCTGGAAAAGAAATCCATTTAAGGCTACTTAAGCTAAGGAGCCTCACCCATTATATTTTGCCTCATGCTGTTATTTTATTTTCTCCATTTCTTTGTGAATTGTTAATCACCAATCCCCTTTATTTTGTGCTTTTTTCCCACCTATCTTCATTTTTTAAAAGGATTTATTTTTCAAATAAAAAAAAGGTTTTATTTTACATTCTTACATTTATTCTGACTTGTTTCTGTAAATGACTGGATTTCCCCCTTCCCTTCCCTGCCATCCCTGAGGAATGGTGGGTTACTTACCAGTAACTGTGCTTCTTTGGGATGGGCTGCTTGGATTCATTCAGTAATAGGTGTATCCGTGCCACAGCGCATGATTGGTCAGAGCTTACTGCCGTAGCCTGTCAGAAGAGGGCAGACAGCCATTCACACACACACCCCCACCACCCTGTGGCTATATATGTGGCCACCACCCAGCCCCTCCCCAGTTCCTTGGAGTCACCAACTCCAAATGCAGGGACGGGGGAGGGTTGTGAATGAATCCAAGCAGTCCATCTCGAAGATGGATGGTTACTGGTAAGTAACTCACCGTTCTTCTTTGTGTGCTGCTTGGATACATTCAGTAATAGGTGACTGCTAGCCATGCCGATGGATGGCAGTGGAGTTGGCTCTTCCACCCTCAGCACAGCATTTCTCCAACACTGGTAGTTGCCCAATGAGTAAGGTCCTTAGAGGGTCTGAAGTGTTGACCTAAGGACCATGGTCCAGGCAAGAACAACCCAGGATGGCAGGATTTAGCCCAGTGGAGGATCAGAGGCCTAGTTTGCTTGAGCATTAGCTAATATGTGAGGGCAGAACAGCCTGAAGTCACCATACTCTAAGAATTGAGACAAGACGCAGCATGGCTATGACCCAGGAATGTGTCGCCAATAAAAGTTCCTGAGAAAGTATTGGTAGAAATATGCTGAGGCAGGACAGTTGGGCATTCTGGCAGTAGCACATGATGGCTCACACCTATGGAGGAATTAGGAGACCTTGGAGCTGTCGGGCTGGCAGTGGTAGATACTGGACACTACAAGAAGCGGAGAGGAGGAAGTGGGATCCTTTCCTCTCCCAGTCTGGTAGAGTGAAGCACAGGTAGACCAGGGGCTAGAGGCAACTATGTGAATTGGCATGCTTCATGTCCCACTGCAGGGGTGATGTTTCTAGGAGTGAGGTAGGGAGGACCTAGGAGAGAATGCCTCTTCCTAGTTTAGCGGGGAAAACACCGGAACCTGGAGGTAATAGGTGACGACCTCCTACAACACCAGATGCAAGTGGTGTACTCAAACCAGCATGAGGGAGACAGGTGCTTAGCCCGCGCTATAGCACGACATGAGTTAGCCATAAGTGAGGCTACATATAGCCCTGCAGAGTATTATCCGAGGCCAGCATGCCCCGACCCATGGCAATGTGACGCTCCTTCTTTCTTTTTTTTTTGTTGAAGTGAACGGTCAACACCATAACATTGCACTGAAACTAGGGAATGGTATTATTACTATTTCCCTTGTTAGTATTATTATTGTCATTATTATTATTGTTATTATTTGAATTCAATGGCTAGCAAATGGCCACCGGGACAGCCAAAGGGAATGCAGACCAGGAGCTGTTATAGCTAAGGGTGAAGCCCAAGTCTTAGGCTCATGTGCCCAGAGGACCCCAGGTGCCAGTCCCATGGCCAACAATATCATTTTCGTGCTCAGCGTATGTGATCTTACGTCACGCAAGGATTACCACATCATGGGCCCGGCCTTAGGATGGATGGAACGCAGAGAACACAGGTATCAGGTTTGAGGTTCTCTGTGAAGAGGAAACCATGAAGAGGATCTTGGGAATCTATAAGAGAAGGAAGGAAAGGATTTCCTTCAACAGTAGCGGAGCAAGGGCATGTACCCCAATGGGGCAGACCCGGCCCTCCCCTTCAAGACACTTTTCAGTCTATCTGTTGTGTCCTCTTGTTATTGTTCTGCTGTTGTTGTTATTACCATTAATATTTACCAAGGAGGACAGTCTCTACCGGGGTCAGCTAGTTCCCTGAAATTGAGGTTGCTGCTCAGAATTTCAGGGTGGTGTTGATGTGAGGCTCCGTCAAGTGTGGAGGAACGTAGCAGTCATTGAGGACTAGAACTCAGTATGCCAAGTGGCGGCTACTAAGGCTAAGAATGATCTTCAGATGATAGTGGGGAAGACGGAGTTGTACCTGATGGAACTCCTAAAAGAGGATGCCCAAAGCTAGCCTGGAGTAACCGCGGTGCTATAGCTGCCCTCAGGGGGTGAGCTACCTGAAGGTCACCCTTGGATCTACACCTCTGAGAAACAACGTTTGGGCCCATACTTGTACCTCATCAACAGAATGGGTCTCTGGTGAGACTGAGCCCAGAAATGGGTGTAAAGGGGGAGGCGGGTGATCCAATTTTCCCCAATCTTCAGCCGGAGGAGGGGTGGGGGAAGGGATGGGTTTGGTTAGTATTGGGTTTGTATTGGCAGTAGGTGAAACCCAGGTATGTTTGGAACACCCCTAGTGTTCATTGAGTGACTTTAGGTCACCTCTGTTGACCTGAGACTCTCCCTAGGGAGCTAGGGGTGGGTGGTCATGGGTGCTGAGCAGAGTTCAGGCTGCGATATTTGAGGACAGGGGAAGCTCTTCCTCTATACATTAAGTGACTCCTTCTTCCATACTAAGAAGGGGAAGCAGAGTGCCAGAGTATAGGCTACACACTGGTGAAGCCCCTCTTAAGCATGCTCACCAAGCTATCAATCAGCTGATGGAAGTGAATGCGGGTACTTCCCTAATAGGAGTGACCAGCAATTGACCAAATGCTTGCGTCCAGTGAACAAACTCCTATGTTTGTGTCCTCTACCTGACAGGCAGGACTTGGTTAGCTTGCCCCATGGGCTTGGAAGGGGTTGAAGCAGGGGCGTTACTGGTGCTGGGCACACAGAGCACATGCCCCAAATCCTGGCGCCAGTGCCCCAGGTCTGGCTGTGCTGCCTCTCCCAGTCTCTGGCCCAATTGGGCCAGAGATCTGGGGCCCAGACGGCCACAGCTACAGCAGCCCCGTCCCTGGCCAGGGATCTGCGGCTCAGCCTCCTGCGGCCAGAGAGGATGCTCCTGGCCCCGTTCCCGACCGGGGATCCGAGGCTCAGCTGTTCGCAGCTGCTCCTGGCTCCATCTCCAACTGGGGGCTATGGCCTCCTGGCAGGGGGCATGGCCTGGTTCGGTGCCTCGGGTGCTTCCCCGAAGTAGCAACACCCCTGGGTTGAAGCACCACCAAATTGGTAGAACGTAGCTTAGATCCCTGGTTGGGGGTCGTTGGAGCATGACCTATTGTGCCTGGTGACCTAAAGGAGAATGGTGCAAGTGGGCAGGTAACGGCGAATGAGGGTCTCCAACAAACTATATTGATAGGGACACCTTGGGTCCTTGATTGAGTATCGTTTGAGCACCTGTTAATTCATGCTCGGTGACCTAAAGGAAAATTGGCTCAAGCAGCAAGTAAAGGAGAGTGAGGAGCTCCACCCAACCCTGCAGACAGGGAGAGGGGCACCCTCCGGTGGACGGGAGGGGAGGGGAGTGGGAAGGGACGATCCCTCTCACAGGAGGCTCTTCTGGATGTCTGGTTCAAGAGGTGTAAGAAGCTAAACCTTACCCAAGGATGAGTGTGTGAATGTCTCCTGGGCACGGGAAGAGCACCCATGGGGAAACTCCCTGCTTACCTTGGCGTGGGCTGAGAGAAGGCATTATCTCCGTTGCTGTTTGCAGGATGTCCTTATTGTCACCCTATGCACCCTGAAGGGAGCAGGGGAGGCGCCACACGAGGAAGCGGGGGAAAGAGGGGCTCTTCCCCCCACCAAGGGGTCAACAAGATAAGGGTGTGGCAGTCCTTTGAGCTGGAGTTAAACCAGCTACCCAAGGATTGTCAGGGAAGGTTAGGCCTACAGTCCTTCACTCTCCCAGCTACGCTAACAGAGGGAGGCCCAGACCACAGGAAAAATTGGGTCCCCTCTGATTATTGTAAGTATTTAGATTGAGAAAGAGAGAGAGAGGGGGGGAGTATACGGAAGGGCCTGGGTTAGACCATGGCCCTGCCTGAAAAGCGGCAGTCCATCAGCTCAGGGGGGGTCCTGAGTCAGTGGGTACCCCTTGGGGCAGGGGTTCTTAGGAGAAGTGTTTCAATGCCTAGCCTGGCTGGTTGTGAAAAATTACTCCTGGTTGGAAGATAGGTGCCCCCTCCCCCAGATTGGGGGGAGCGGAGAGAAGTGGAGCCAGAACGGAGGGATCCTTAAACTGGGTTTAGAGCTAAGTGGGAGTTAACTCCTCCCTATTGGTTGGTGGAGGGGAGGGTTGGACTCAGTGTTATATCCTCCGGAGCCGATGGATGTGGGAGAGGCTCCAAAGGAAGGAGCCCCAGATATTTTACCTCCCCCTGAGGGTCACAGGCAATACCCAGAGCAGCATCAGTCTCAGGTGGGAAGAGAGCATCACCGCCAAAAGGGAGGTCAAGGATCACCTTCTGGGAGACCTGGGGCACTCTAGCTTCCCATAGCCAAGCCGTGAGTTGCAAGGTCACGGCCGAGGCCAGAGTGCAGGCGGCTGTGTCTGCGGCATCCCATGCAGATAAAAGGAGGTCCTGAGATGCTATCTTGCCCTCCTCAAGGGAGGCATCATATTCTTCCCTCTCCTCTTGTGGGAGTAAGTGTATAAACTTGTTTATTGTCTCCCAAACATCCAACATATATCTGCCTAGTAGGGCCTGGTTATTAGCGATGCGTAACTGGAAGGCAGAAGAGGAATGCACCTTCTGGCCTAGTAGCTCTAACTCCCTAGCATCCCTCAATGTTGGAAGGGGGTCACAGGGAACTTGTCCTGGCCCTAAGGCTGCTTCTACCACTGCTTAAGATGGGATTGGGTGGTGGGCAAGCGAGGGGAACTCCGACCCCAGGACTCGATATTTAAGGCCTGCCATATCTGACACCAGAGAAATAGAGCCCGGGTTCTGCCAGTGAGATGAGGCTAAGTCCCAAATGCTTGGGTGGAGGGGAACCGTGACAGGTTCTGCTGATGTGACCACCAGTCCGAATAAAGTGTCGGTAGGCCCTTCAGGGGATTGGACCTCCATTCCCATATGGGCAGAGACACAGTGCAGAAGGTTGAAATGTGCCAAGAGGTCCCCTGTGAAGCGGCATGGTACCAGGTTTAGAGCTCTAGCTGGTGCCGACTGGATTGGCGCCAACGTGGGCACAGTAATTTCTTGGGGGGGACCAGTCATGGGATCAGTATCGGAATGGCGATGGTGCCGAAGCTCAGCGATGGGGGCTGTTTAGTCCCTCTCGAGACCCCTTCTCCTGGGCTGGAAGGGGGGGAAACACATTGGGACCTTGGAGGCAGCACCAGGAATGGCAAGGTAATATGGTGCCAGGGAGAGGGCTCAATGGTACTGGGACTTAAAGGGGTGGTAGGTTCCAGTGCCAAGGAACCCGGCACCAACACCAGAGATGGTGTTCGGTGCTGCTTGTGGTGCACTCAGACCTTCGAAATGAAGATTGGCTTCCCCTTCCCACTGGTACCAGAGAGTAGGAGGAGCGCCTTTGCTGCCTCGAATATCTCTGGAGTTTGTAGAGAGTGGTATTGACCCCGCCTGATCCCGCGGGGAATCCCTTGCGAGGGACCCAGCATGATGCTGACACCTCGATACCGTCATTGGCTCTGAGCTGGTCTTGCGCTCACTGGAGACACGGTGCCAGGAAGGCTCCAGTGCTGAGCCAGCATGTGGTGCCACACAGGACCCTGAGGCCTCAGGGGTAGGCTGCTGTGCTTGCCCTGAGGCCAATTCATGGCGCCTTTGCTCCCTGTCCTTGATTGTCCTAGGCTTGAAGGAGAAGCAGATAGAGTAAGCGGTGACCAAATGGCTCTCACCCGGGCACCGGAGGCATTTCTTGTGGGGATCATCCCACTGGAAGGCCTTGCCACATTCAGCGCAGGGTTTAAACCCCGGCATGGCGGACAGCTGAGGAGCATGATGTTGATGCTCTGGCTTAAGGGAAGAAACCTTCTTCAGTGGAACTAGGTCCACAAATAGGTTCCCAATCAAGTGAAAGGCTCATACACAACGAATGACAAAAAGACAGGCTGCTTGCAAGTGCAAGAATCAGGGTGTTCCACAACCGATGCTGAGGAGGACAAAATGGAACTGGGGAGGGTGGCTGCCTACCCTCTTCTGACAGGCTAGGGCAAAAAGTTCTGACCAATCATGTGCTGAGGCATGGATACACCTATTAGTGAATGCATCCAAGCAGTGCTTGAAGAAGAAGAAGTACATGTTTACCCCGATGTCACGATCCTACTAGTCTTCAGGGAAATGTGTTATTTATAGGGCATCAGTAGTGGAATAAAGGCATAAAATGAGGTAGATAGAGGAGTGAATGATGCTAAATCAAATGCTTACTGCTTCTTTAATGCACCATACAAGCATCAGCTAATTAAACTTTTCAGGAGTTGTGTGCAATTGGTCGAGTATATTCCTCATTTGAAGATGTTAAAGCATTTTGGCTGAATTCAGCTAGTGATATGTAGGGGGTGTTCTGAAGATGAAACCATTTAAGGCCACTTTTGTCTTTGTAATATATTCATTTGCAGCAGGTCATCATCCCTCCTTCCCAAAGATAACTGGTGGATTCTTAGCAGCACAGCACAAACACCTTCTGTTGGGCCATGAGCCCTGGCAGTATAAAAATGCCCCTGTTACCACTACCTTCTCATTACCCTCTTACTGCAAAAATGTGAATTTGATTTCCTGATGTGGGGAGGGCTGGGAAGGGACAGACTTCCAGCATCAGCTGAACAGAGTGAGTGTGGAACTGGCAGTGTGAAAATCGTTAACCCTCCTCTTAGCTGTGCTCCTTTAACAACCCTTAACATGCAAGTGACCTTGGTTTCAGAAACACTGCCCTTCTGATTGAGCAATCTCTCCACCAGCATCCCAGACCTGATCCATGTGTGTTAAATGACTAAAGAATGATTGAAGATTTGGTTTTAGTCCATCTGGGTAATACTAAGGCTATAAGGCTTTAAAAAAAAAAAAAAAAGAGGTTTTTGGTATGTAGCCAAGTAGTTCCTTTTCCTGTGTCTCTTTGACACAGTACTATTCAAATGAGTCAAACACCTAATTTTTGGTGGGATGGCTATTCAAACAATCAGCATTAGGCTAGAACCCAATCCTGAATCATGCTGAGCTCCTTTTTGAAGGTATAATGGATCATTTACTGTCTGGCTGGAAGGCACTCAGCACCTAGCAAGATGAGGTTCCTAGTTTTTGCAACCACACAAGTTTCCTTCCTGTTGTGCACCTGATGTGTGACTGACTCAAACTGACATTCAACTTCCACTATGTTAAAAGAGTGAAGAAATTCATAGGAAGACAGCTTCTCAGACAGCAGATAGGAAACTGAGCAGAAAAGAACTTAAAACTCTTCTGATACAGTGAATCACTGCTTGCAAAATACCAATTTCAAGAGGTGAGAGCTCAGTACACTATTCTTGCTGAGGGTGTTATGGAAACAGCCGTTAAAGAGTTATGGTGGCTCTTGAATCAGGCAGCACATTTTCCAAAGTCCAAAAAGTTGTTGTTGTGTGTATTGTTGAAAGTGATTGTGCTTTTTTTGATACCAAACTAACCTATCACTCATCTGTGATTGTTAGCATGCAAATATTAATGGGTGCACATGTTGCCTTCAGTCTTAAGTCTTCATTGTTGTATTTTATGCTTTAAAATGTGTCATATTTTACTTCCTGGAGTGATCTGAAGTGTCATTTCTCTGTCTGTGTTCTAATGTAAAATATCAGGTTGGATTCACAACTAACTAATAGCCAGTCTGAGGGTTTAGAAGTGAGGAGAGTTAAAAATGTTTCTATTTTGTTTGCTTAAGCTTCAAATTTGACAGTTTCAAAGGGGTAGTAGCTGTGTTAGTCTAGTTTAGCAAAACAAACAAGGAGTCTGGTGGCACTTTTTTAAAGAGTTACAAATTTATTTATTGCTTAAGCTTCTGTGGGAGGAAATCCCACTTTCTCAGATACTTGTAGATGGGAAACTTACAAAATGAGAGCAAAAAAAATGTAGGGGAGTGTAAATCAGGATCTGCTCAGACTGTTACAGCAAATCAAAGCAGTTGTTTACAGCTGCTTTGATCTGCTGTGACAGTCTGACCTGATCCTATGACTTACACTTCCCGGCATTTAATTTCATCCAATTCTGTAAATTCCCCACCTTCAAGTGTCTGACAAAGTGGGGTTTTCTCTCATGAAAGCTCATGTGATAAATTTGTTAGTCTTTAAAATGCCACCAGACTCCTTGTTAATTTAGACAGTGAAATTCTGTTTGTACAGCAAGCTGTAAAGCCTCCATTTGAAATGCATTGTTGCTAATTGCCAATTTCTTGGGGGGGGGGGGGATCCACACATGAATTAATGTTAGTTAAAAATATACTGAGTGGGAAATGTTTAGCTTTTGTCAAGGGAATTATATCCTAGACACTTGGCAAAATGTTCTATATCATAACTGAAATCTTGAAAAACTATACTGCCTTTGAAATTATAGTTCATTTAAAGGATTTTTTTAGCATGCTTTCCCAATTGTTGAATATAAGTGGTGATGATAATTCTGTATGCATTAGATTATTAAGATCTTCCCCAAATCCTCCAAAGTCTGTGAAAAGTCTCCCATTGACTTCAGTGAGCTTCAGAAGAGGTCTTTTGTGTTTCAGCAATTTTCATCACACATAGTCCATAGCTTTTATTTTTTTTGGTTCTGGCTCCTTGTTTAAAGCACAGCTGCTATACCCAATCATGGGCCACATTCTTCAGCTGCTGCTTTTAAGAGTAAGTATTACTTACAAGTTAGAGATACAGGTTTGGGCCCTGAGCACAAATGCACATTGTTCTTCATATCAGCACATGTCTTTTATGAACAGGTTATTCCATCATTTTAATGCAATGTGATTTTTCAGGGATAATGGTATGTGTTTTCCAGATTGTGATAAATAAGTGATGGCAGAAAAGGTTGGGGAAACAGCTAATTGGTTCATTCAATTGATGAATTACTTCTACTGACCGATTCCAGAGGAGTAGCCATGTTAGTCTGTATGCAGCAAAAACAACAGGAACTGTTCACACATTCTCTCCTAACATACTGGTGTGAATGGGCCTCATCTGCCTTAACTGAACTGGTTTGGTCCTGCTTTTGGCAGGCAGTTGAATTTGATGACCTCATGAGGTCCCTTCCAATCCTATGATTCTGTTCTATCATTTTGTTAGCATTTGCTTTCCCCCTTGTGTTGCTTCTCTTTAACCTGGCATATGTATATACACCTTTCAGCTGTCATTTCCACTTCATGCATCTGATGAAAAGTGGGTTGCAGCCCATGAAAGCTTATGTCCAGAGAAATGTGTTAGTCTTTAAGGTGCCACAAGAGTCTCATTGTTTCTACTGATAAGGACATATCAGTTGTCTTCTGACAAAGGCTTCTGTGCTGCAACTGGCCTGGTCAGAAATATAGCAGTGTGAATCCAGTTGCAAGATATGGGCATTTACTTCCCTGTTGGATGATGTGGCCAAACTTTTCAAAAAACTCAGCAGCCTTCACTGGGGCCAGATTTCAAAAACAATTTGGTTCATTAGGTGCTGAGGTCTCTCTGAAAATTGAACTGTGAATGACATAGTGGGACCTGTGAATTTCTGAAAACTTGATGCTGTCAGACTCGTGTGTCCTGCACCTCCACAAAAAGGAAATATAACGGGGGGGGATACTGTATTCAAAATGATGTTTACTTATTTAGAAGTAGTGCAGTTCAAACTCTATCAGGCCATGTCCTTTATGTCTTGCTGCAAATTCCATTGTTCATGTTGAGCTGCAGTTTGTGGTGTCCTCTCCACAGTGCCAAAGTCACTGAGATTCTGCCATGTTTGCTGCCCCTTTAGAGGGGGTGTGGGAAGTGAAGGGATGATCAAGTTCCAAATTTCTATATAAAATTGAAATAAAGGAAATACAGTTGGCCTATAAATGAAGCATGGCCAATTTATAGTAGCTGAATATCTGGCCTGGTGCTGAACAAACTGATGGTTTATACTGTGTCCTATGAACCTTAAAGATAAAATGACACTTTCTATCATACTTTCAATAGAAACAGACAGCTCAAGATTCCACATATGCCTTACAAATACATCTAGGAGTAATATTTAGTACAGTGGTTTTCAAACCATGGGTCACGACCCAGTACTGGGGCGCAGACCCTCAGGTACTGGTTTGCTGCACCCCCTGCTTCCACTGCCAAAAGACTGGACTGTAGTGCTGAAAGATAGACTTGTTGGGTTGCAAACATAAACTTTTTTTTTTCAACTGGGTCCTGAGGAAAAAATGTTTTGAAAATTACTAATTCAGTAGATCTGGTTGAAACACAGTTGTGTATTTTGCATGTTTTTGTTTAATTATTTTACAAATTTATGCTCTTCCCCCCCCCCCCCGGTTTTTCACTAAAATCTGAGATGGAAGAGAGCTGTTTTCCCCTTCTCTGTTTTTCCTTTCATGAACCCCTCTCCTTTTTCCATTTTGCCTTTGAGAAAGGGGGAAACTAAATATTTCATTTTTTGAGAACTGAGAAATTTTGATAGAAACAAATTGTCCTATGAATTTTTATTTAGCTAAAAAAATAGTCTTCCATTGGCATTATTTTCATTTAAAAGTTCTGAACCAGCTCTAACCAGTTACTGAATTGACTAATAACACAGTTTTTGAGAGGCATTGATGGCTGTATGAATCACAAAACTCTTTAAGAATGAGTGTGAATTTACTCTTCAGTTAACATAAGGGGCAGGACAGATTAATGACAAACCACAGGGAAGGTAAAAGGGATGGAGGAGTTTTGGACTGAGTGGATAGATGGCTTTGGCAGAGTACTCTTTAAGTAGGGTGTGGGAGAGAAGTGGAAATCAGAGGCACAAAGCAAGATAGGCACACATGAAAAAAGCTAGATTGTTCTGTGCAGTGTGGTCCTAGCTAAAGAGGCTTGAGGCCATAAATGAAGAAACTGAATCCTTTGTTCTTAGAATTTCCTTTCTTTGGAGGAACAGGACTTTGCACATTTCTTGTAAAGAAATAAAATACCCACAGGAACAACCTATAGTGCCCTAAACTTGACTAGCTGCTGAAGTAGAAAAGGGCAAATGCTATCAACCACTGATAATTTTCATAGGACGTATAAACCGCACACAGGCAGAGAAAATTTCATAGGAGCTGGAGAGTACAATTAGGCAATCTAATGGTGTCTGGAGGTAAGTTAGCTATCAGGTTGAGATGGGAAAGGAGATCACTGTTCCATGAAAGGCTGGGAAAGTTTTCCCCCCAGGGGAGGAAACCCAGAGGAGAGGTAACTTGGAGTATCTCCTCTGTAGGAAGGATCCACAGCTAGGCAGCAGGAAGGATCTGGGGAGTTCCCCCTCTTCAAAGCGTCTGTCAAAGTGGGATTTTCCCCCATGAAAGCTCATGCAATAAATAAATCTGTTAGTCTTTAAGTGACACAGGACTCTTTGCTTTTTCTGGATGGTAAGGTCTGTCACAAGCAATACACTACTACTTCTCCGTGGTAAGCATTCTTATTCATTGAGTATTGGATATAGTTGATTAAATGTATCCCTTTTAATAGAGTTTGAGGACAGGAGTGGCATTAGATGGTTTAGAGTCTAGGGGTGTATCCAAGTCCACTAAATTTCATCCAGTTACCCCGATGCTGAGAAATATAGTACTTTTAAAGTGAAGCAGATATTTTTCAGCTGACATCTAGTCCTTGATTTGAAGTCTTCAGGATATGGAGAATCCATCACTTCCCTAGGCACTTCTATTCCATATTGCACTTGTCTGTCAGTCCCTCTCTCTCTAATGTTCTTTCTCTGTTCTCCCCTTCAGAAAACCAGCTGCTCATCCAAACCCCTACAAGCACAGAACCTGGAGAGGGAATCATGCAACTGGACCAGGCACCCCACTGATTTCAAGATTGCTTAGCATAGGGGTATGGGTCTGCCTGTGTGGTTCCCTTTACAGGACTGGGACCACAGTTTGACAGCTGTTAGATATGCCCATATGTGCAAATCGAAACAGTAGACGCAGTGATGTGTGGATTTTCTCTTTACCTTGAGGTGCTGTCAGCTTTGCCCATCTGCATAACTGTCAGAGCCCCAAAGTTGCTAATACATTGTCCTTCTCTTGTTTTCAGTCAGACAGTTTTAAGGGATTCAGGTTGCTGTGAAAAGAAATTCAAGTTTGTCTTCTTTCCCCCTCCACCTACCCCAACTCAAATATTTTACTGTGTCTAGTTTCTTCATCATTTTTCTGTTTGTGTGCCAAGATGATGAAAATAGGAGACTCCAATGTGCTTTACAAGGGAAGCGGAGACCCCATTGGAGTTCCATCTGTCTGACTGCACCAGCTGCTTTCTCAGGTACAATAACCCAGTGCTGTAACACTTTGTTTCAGCATCAGCGACGCATTCAGATCAGAACGTGCCCCTTCCAATTAGCAGCACTTGGAGCCGGTGGTGAAAACACACCCTTTAGTAGAGCAGCAGGCACGCCAGGGCAAAGCCCGGTTTGACCCCTGTAGTTACAGCCCTGCAATAACCTATGGGCGTACTAAGTCTGATGAAATGGGATTTTCTCCCACAAAAGCTCATGCAATAAATAAATTTGTTAGTCTTTAAAAGTGCCACAGGACTCCTGGTTTGTTTTACTGAATTAGATTAACACCGCTGCCCCTTTTGGAATATGTCAGTTAGAGGATGTGTTGATACTCTAGTCTTCGGTATTGTTTTGCTTTTGCTTGCATGTTTCAGCTGGTTTCAGTATCACTGAAATCAGTGGGGAAAGCGAGGGGGAGCTTTCTCTTTACTCTCCTTCAGTAGAACTTATTTGACTCTAGCCTTTCACGTGTTCTGCATTACTGCACGTCAGTGATGTTTTAAATTAGAAGGTTTGGAGTAGTACTAATAAACAAGAGTGAACATCTGTAATGCTTGCTTAGAGGGAGGAACGGAAGATGGTAGGGGCCTTCCTGCCCCTGCCCGCCAATGAAGTGGGTTTGGAGCCCATGAAATCTTATGTCCAAAGAAATCTGTTAGTCTTCAAGGTGCCACTGGACTCTTGCTGTTTTTGCTGTATACGGACTAACGTGGCTACCCCTCTGGAAATCAAACCTACCCATTCACCCTCCATCTCGGCTTGCCAATCAGTCTGCTTCCTCTCCCCTCTCCAAATAGAGTAGTAGTTACAAGTGAAAGCAAACTAAGAGCTCCATCTGAGGGCTGTCCTGAGGTAGGAATGGGGCTCAGGGGGAAGTGGCCAGTTGGGGTCCCTGTTCGCCTCCCCATCCTGAGCTGGGGGAGCGGCGTGGGCCAGCAAGGTCTAGAGACCAGGCTCCTGGTCCGTCCCCAGAGGTGGAAGCAGGCCATACTAGAGGCTGGGCTCTGTGCTTCCACGCCTCCCCTTGTCTTTGGTGGAGCAGGCAATACGGCCCTGGGGGGTACAGCAGTGTGGGTCCATGCTGACCCAGCGCCCAGCCCATGGAACTGAGGGGCTTGGGACGGTCGCCCAGGTCTCCCCTCCCAGGGGCAGCCCTGCTCCATCCTTTTCTTCTTGCAGGAGGGGCAAGAACCACACACTGCTTTCAAACCAATTTTGGCACTGAGAAGCATTTGAGAACGTTACCTCCAGACTGACAAAAATGGATGCCTCGGACTGCCTAAATCTATGGCCTGATTTTAGCAAAGGTGTTGCTCATTCAGCAGCTCTGTAACTTGTATAAAGGCTAATCATCATGGGCAACAATATAGGCAGGCCCTTACACCTTGTGCCTGTGACAGCTCTGCAGCGCTGCTGTGTTCCCGTCCTTGAGTGGGTGGGTGGCAAGAGCAGGGGGCTGGGCTGAGCTTGCCTGCATCGACCGTCCCCCAAAGGCAGAGGCCAGGGTGGCAGGAAATGCACACTATGCCATTATAAATCTGGAAAGCTCATTCGTCCCTGCAGCAGAGGGAGACCAGGATAGAGTCTGTGATTGAGTCCTCATGGGGCGGTACAACATCATGTTGCTGCTGCTTCTGGGCTCATGGAAAAGCCAGGATTAAGGCCTACATGGAAGCAGCTGATTTGAAAAAAAAAAAAAAAGGTCTATTACATCAGCACTGCTGCAGGGACTGCTCAGACCTGCTGCTGTGCCTCTCCTTGCTCTCTGCTCCTTGTCAGCTCTTAATAATCATTTGTGAGATTATCTGCCTCTTGACATTGTCATCTTCCCTGCCCAAAACAGCTGATGGCCTGTGTTTCATTCACAAATTGGGAGGTCCAGGCCAAGCACACTTTTCTCCTGCTGAGAAGTACCTTGCTCTACAAGCCATCACTCTGATGTCAAGGAATTTTTTTTTTTTCAGTTTGAATAAGGACTGCAATAATACGCCTAAGGCCTCTAATGCTGTCTGGTGCTCTGCATAAGCAACCTCTCATTGACCTTAATGGACTCTCTGCCAACAGTGGTCCTTTTAGATTAGCAGAGAGCAGGTCTGGAGACTAAACAAAGGCAAGACATTAGCTGAAGCATGGTCCAATGACAAAGACACGAGTGTAGGACTTAGGAGGCTCGGGTTTAATTCCCTGCTTTGTCACAGGCTTCCTATGTGACCTTGAAGAAGTCATTTAAGCACATAAGTCCCCCTGGTGAATTTAGCCTGACATCCAACATCTGGGTGCCACAGATATTCACAAAACCACCCCTCAGCCCTTGCCTAAGCCTATAGGTGTCTTCATTCCCAAGGCACTTAAGCTTCTGCTAATAGCAGGTGAAAAGACACTTGAATGCTGCTTGGCACCCAGCTCACTCCTAGGTCCCAGCAGGATTCCCCACCAGATGTTCGCTGCCTGTCGCATCTGTGGGACCCAATCTGGTATGTGTGCTCCACACAGTCATTGGGGCTCTCTTTTGGAAGGTAAAACCTGGGTTTAAGTCCCTGCTCTAAATCAGGCTGTGGTGGCCAGGAGGTTGTTTGGATCCTGCAGCCCCACCTGTCCTCAGGAAAGGATTAACCTGGTTGTGGTACTTAAAGTCAAGAGTAGGTTCTCGGTTCTTAATGTTGAGCAGATTTAGGAGCCCAGACTGCTTGTGAGTTGGCTATGCTCTGGACCTCTCCTCAGCCTTTCTTATTAGCAGAGCATAGGCAGCTCCCCAGTTAGCATACTGGCTTCTGTGAATCCTGTTTTTTAATAGTGTTAGAATATAGATATTTAGGCCTTCCAGTAAAGGCCTATCATTTTTAGGTATGTTCTTATTACTTAGCTAGTTACAGGGGTATCAAAACAAAGACTCTAAACACAGGCTGCATTTTTATGGGCCTTGCCTGTGACAGTTTGAGGCCTTGCATTTTCAGTAAGCAAAACCAGGGGCAGCCATAAACTGGGAAGCATGTGGTCACATCCACAAATTGCATTAAAATTAGTTAATGCCAAGCAGTTTAGAAGGCAATTTTCAGGTAAAAATAAGATTGAAGGATGCTTAAAAAGAACTTCAATAGCATTCTGCCTGGCTTTTAAACACTAGTCAACAGGTGTGGTTACAGAATCTACATTTTTGTGCTGTTTGGTCATTATGGTGCCCCTTTTCCTGATGATTTAGAATAGAATCATAGGGTTGGAAGGGACCTCATGAGATCATCGAGTCCAGCCACCTGGTGCTTGAACCCAGGACCTTCTGCATATTAAGCAGAGGTGCTAGCCACTATTTCTGTCTGTGGCATAATTAATTGTAATCTGTTAAAATAGTGGGGTATGGTGGGTTACAGAATTATATTAGAGTATATTAGGATTGGTTGAAGAATTACCTTGTAATAGTTTCAAGAAAATGACTGGTTAAGATACTTCCTGTTTGATCTTAGATTTTAAAGTGAAAGGGAGAAGAAGGAAAACTACTGATGTGAAGAACTGGGATTCTTGCTAGATTATCCCCAATAAACCCATAGAATTGTTTGCTGTTGGACTCCAGACTCCTGCTTCTATCCATGAGCCAAGAACTGAGGGAGAGGGTCCTAATAAGGGGCATTACTCAGGGGTTTGAATTCCATTAGGCACCAGGGACTTTAAGAGTTTGGTGTTGCAACAATCACTGCGTAAGTCCTAGAGGTGAGTTAGCCTTTTACTGGGCTCAGTAAAATGAGGATGATAAAGCAGGTTAGGAAGTTTCCCTTTCTCCCCAGAACTGCCAGTTGATCAAAACTGGACCCATTCCAACAAATCTCCTGACTCCATTTCTTTTGAAGAAGAAGGTTTTTTGAACTCATCAAAAACATCACCTTTCAACTTTTTCTAGGAGTTTCTTTTCATCTGAGGTCAAATAGATTTTTTTTCAGTTTGAAATCTTAATAAATCTATGCTAAAAGAAAAGGTGAAAGGTCAACAGGAAAAATGGAACATTTTGAAATGATCTAAACAACATTTTGATTGAGCAGCACTGAATGTTTTATTTAGTGTGTGAGTATGAAAAAGGACAAAAGAAAATCAAAATCTTGAACGGAGTTGAACTGGGAATTCTTCTCAAATCTCAGAAATTCTTGTGGGACAGGAAATCCACTTCACACCCAACCTCAGATAATATCACTTCCTCAGCTCACAGTGGTGTTATCAAGATAAATGCATCGAAGACTGAGAGGTCCCCAGACACTGTAGGAAAACGGGTCAGTAAATACCATATCCAGAGAGACAAAACAAGAGTTTAGGAGTAGGAAGGTGTGGAAGTTATTAGTTACAGGGAAAGGGATTAGGGCTTGCTGGGCAGCCAGTGAGAGCCTAGAAGATGATGATGTGTCAGTTCATTAGGTAATGGAAACTTGTACATTCTCTTTGACATTGCAGGGACTAAAGAAGCGAGGAGTCCTGTGGCACTTAGACTAACAAATTTATTTATTGTATGAGCTTTCATGGGAGATCTAATCACTCTGTTTCTTAACTATACTCTAGCAAGTCAGTAGGACATCAAGCCTATAAAGAGAAACAGCAGAATGGGAACTGATATGCAGATTCAGTTGTGAGAGAGCAGGATTAAATCGTGACTATGGATTCTTGTCCCATTACAAAAGGTGATTTGACCTCACCTTCCTCTATCTGCTGCTTCCCAGTGTTTGAATCTTAACAATTGCTTTGATTTGCTGTTACAGTATGATCTGATCCATTGACTTACACTTCCGTGCATTTATTTTGCTTCCATTCTGTTAAGCTCCCCCATCTTCAAAGTGTCTGAAGTGGGCTTTTCTCCCACGAAAGCTCATGCAATAAATAAATTTGTTAATCTTTAAGTGCCACAGGACTCTTGTTTTGCTTAACTAGACTAACCTAGGTACCCCTCTGAAACATTGTGAGGGCTGTACCACTTTATATAAGCTGCCTGACGCTGTTGCTTTAGTGCAGTGGTTTGCAAACTTATTGGATGGATCCCCCCTTCTTTGTGCCTGTAATTTGCCTCCGTACCACCATCACCCAACTATGAAAGCTGAGCAGAGAGCAGGGGCTGCTGGCTGCCCGCCCAGCTTTGAAGACAAATCTGCAACAGCACAGAAGTAAGAATGGCAAGGTGAAAAGTGATCTTTGTCAAAATGACCTTTCACAGCAGACTTAGCGCCCTATTGCCATTCTTCCCTCTGCACTGCTGCCTCCCTAGGGTTGACAGCAAGAGCCCCACTGCCTCCAAGCGAGGTGATGGTAGGGGGAAGGAGACCCCAAGCCAGGGATGCCTCCTGGCAAGGGATGACTATAAAAGACAGAAAAGTCTGCGGCTAAGTGACAGGGCATCCAGCTGTTCTCAGTATCCCCCACCTCCTGGATGTGCAGAGCCCCTCTGCACAAGCCCCCATCACCTAGGGCTGAGAGACCCCTTAAATAAAGCAACACATTGACATGCCTCCCTCAACATGTTCCCACCCCTCCGTAGGAGGCCCACCCCATAGTTCGAGAACCACTGCCTTACTGTATGCTCACACAGGGGCAGGGTGGGGAGTGGAGGGAACATTTTCCCCTCCTCATCTTACACATATAAGGAAAAAAGAAACCCTGTGCACTGAAAATATGTTGTTTTGACACCTGGTGGGAAAGAGAAATGTTACAAGTTCTTGTTTTTGCTGGTAAGAAACCATGATAGCCCATGAGATAATGTAATTTCAGCTTTCCTGTAAAGAAATGTATGTGCAAATGAACACCTGCCAGTGCAGCTATCTGCACCTTTATCTGTATGGGCACAAGATCTGTGCATGTTTATCTGAAACACCTTGCAACCACTAATGATTTTGCTCATCGTCTTATATCCCTGGTTCTTGCAGACTCTAGAAGTGCACAATTCTTGCAGAGTGTCAGATGGTAGGAGTTAGTCGTGAAAATTATAAGAAGCCCATCATCTCCGCTCTATACAATGTATTAGGAACTGACTGACCAGCCATGTGGTCTGGTAGCAGCAAGTTTCACCAACTGTTCACTTAAACTCAGAAACAAGCCTGAGCTGTATATAAATTAGGGAAAAGAAGCAGGTTTTTTGTGCTTTGATAAAGAAAGGGCAAAGCAAGAAACTTCACTGCTAAAAAGTTCTGTCTCATTCTGTTACTAAGTGTGCAATAATTTTCCCACTTCAACATCCATCATTCTTTTAGAAATGCCTAATTCCCATTGAGGGCCATCCCTAGGGGCACGGCCCAGGGCCAATCGGGCTGTGAGGGTCCCTGCACTGGCAGGGTGGAGGAGGCATGACCAGAGGCCAGGCTCTGCCCTCCCACCCTGCCCTGGGGCCAGATGATCTGTCCTGGGGGCTGTGCAGGCCAGCCCAGAGGCCCGGCTTTGTGCTCCCACCCCACCCCAAAGACAGGATGGGTTGGGGGAAAGAGGCAATACAGGCCACATGCTGTCCCACTGGCAACAGGGCAGCATAGGAACCCCAGGGCCCAGGGTAGTCACCCCACTTCCCCCCCACCCCCAAGGACAGCAATATTCCTATTGCCACCTTCTTGGGCTGAGAGGTGCCATTGAGATCCCATCAATGCCACTGGCTGTTTTAATCCAACAAAATGTGGGGAGATCCCCGGTTAAAATTTAGAGCCCAGTTCTGCCAGGTGCAACATATCCTCCGTTTCCACAGTGCATGTTCAGAACCTTACAGATTTGAGATCTGTAGTTTTTTAAAATGAGCAAGGGGTCCTGTGGCACTTAAAGACCCTTTACTATTTTGCTGAACGAGACTAACATGGCTACACCTTTGGAGCTTATACTAAGGACGCATCTGCTGATCATGCAGGTAGTGCTCAATAAATGAGTAGTGTGGCAAAGTTTCCCCTCAGCTTTGTCAGGTAGCAGTTGTTTTCCTGGTGAAAATGGGCCTTTGGTAAATCTGCCTCATTTAGGGCAAGTCTTTTACTTCCCCCCGCCCTCAGCATCTTTAGTCTGCAGTGTCCTGGGGTGTGTCTTCGTCTCAGTGTAACAAACCATCTCCACTTCTCTGAGTGGGTAAGTCCATGGTGCCCAGACCTTAGGCAGTGCCTGTCCCTGGCTTTTCCAGCTAAGTTTTCACTGTAATGGTGTTGTGCTACGGCTGGGCAACCTCGGTCCCTCCTCAGGGGCTGGTGCCTGAGTTCCTTCTTCTCTTCTCCTGGAAGCAAGTTCTACTCTCCTGACTTTGGGGGAAAAAGCTCCTGCTCCTTCAACCCTTCTGTGACTTGTCTCCCTCTATCTTTTCCCTCAGCTTCTAGCACAGGTGGGGCTTTTAATACGGTTGCAGTATCCTTTCCTATCCTACCGAATGTCTAATTACACTATCACCTTTCCCCTGCCTTAAGGGAAAAGGGCCTTTACCATTCTGAAGCTCAGCTATCTGCCCTCAAGCACCCGTTTTTAGCCCTCTGGCCTGACTTTGTCACAAAGGTCACAGAAGTCATGGAAGGTGTGATGGCCAGCGATGCCCCTGATCTCTGTGAAATGTACCTTTTTCAGCTTCCATCCCATGATGTGGAGGTGAAAGTCGAAAAGGATCTTGGAGCAGCGGGACCAGACTGAGCTGAGCAGTTGGATGGTGCCTTCTGGTTTCCACTTCTGTATACGTTGGGGTTGGGGGATATGGGCTCGGCTGGTAAGAAATCAGGTCTGGCCACAATGGTAGGGGTTGCCCAGAACAGCATCAGCACTGGCTGCAGGGAAGTGGGGTGTGTGAGATGTAGCACCAGGGACCTCTGCCATATGGTGGACGTGGAGCAGGACAGGAGCTGCAAACCCTGCGTGCAGGGACTTGTCAGCTGCCTCAGAAGGGTTGTGAAATTCTCAGGCACTTGTAGCTGAGAGTCAGGGTCACTTCTTGCACCACCTGGCTCACCATCCACCCTGTGGGTCAGACTCAGAGTGGGCACAACCATTTTCTCTGAGGGTCTGCTCCTTCGTTGATACTTGGGCCAGGGAGTTTAACCAAAGCCTTCCGCAACTTGGAATTTCTCAAGAAAAAAAAAAGACACATCACCTTAAAAAAAAAAGGGTTACAGCAATTTATTTCAAGTAAGATGAAGAGCAGTATAAACAAAAAAAAAAAAAAACCACCACACAGCTATTTGGAAACATTAGCAGCTCAGCAGTGAGCAAAGTAGTGTCCTGCTAAGACATTCTGTGAAAGTGGAGGTAAGATATTTCATTTGTTATGCAGTATATCTGGTGATTTTACAAAAAAAGGCCAGCTATGATAAGCATCTGGAGTTTGCAACTCGTAACTGCAGACTAGCAGAATTACAAATGACCAAAAGAAGAAATATTAAAAATCAGAAAACGGTCACACAGCTTTTTAACAGCAAGACTGAGAAGCAGCTTTACAGGGGAACCGAAATGTTCAAATTAACAGAAACCTCTGCTGCAGATATACCTCTGCATACCCTCAACCATATAAAGCTGAGAGAATGTTTAGAGAGCTCAGTAGGTGTTACACCAAATGCAGATCAACTTAGAAAGTCCTACTTGCCCGAAATATTTGACTGGCAAATTGAAGAGTTAAAGGAAAAGTTGCAGCCCTGTGAAGGGGTTAGCATTCCTGATGCTGAAGACTGGTGTGTACTCAACATTCTTGCTGTCCCCATCCCAACAAGCAGTGAAAAATGCAAGTACTTCCAAAGCACATGAACATGAGTTGGATTTTTTTTTCTTTTTTGTTACATTGTGAAGTTTTGGATGCAGTAGCTTTCAAAAGAGTCAGCAATGCAATACAGGAAACTGTTGAAAAATTTGCAATACTGTTTGATTGCATCACTGTGTTTGTGACAGATGATGGCATGTATATGGGGGAAGTTTGGAATGAAGGTTTGAGGTCTCCCTTGACTGTTCTGTGATTTTTGCCTAATTTATCATAATAGGTTTGTTTCTCTAATAATGAGAAATTGCTTTAGCCCTTGGAATTGCATCTCTGGCCTCCCCATCACAGAGGAAAGGGAGACCATGTAGCCAACCAGCTGTTGCACTCTTGCTGTTGACTTTTATGTGGAAGATGCTCAGATTGTGTGGTGGTTGGTGGCTGTGATACCCCAAAACATAGGTTACTTAAACGCAGCTTCCCAAATAACTGGGTAGAGTATTACCAATACATGCATTTCACTACAGTCTTGTTAATGCAGTAATCCAAAAGCTGCTCTGTTCTGTTCAGATGAGCCTTCAAATATTTTGGTACTTTTTCAAATCTTACCAAAGTCTTCTAACCTTTTGAAGCAAAAGGCAATTCAGTTTAAACAAATTCATTCACATCTGTCCTGTGACAATGGCAAAAGATCATAAAAACTTACTGTCTATAGCAACACAAGGATCTTTATCAACAGAAAGAAAATACTCTTCCCTAAAATGAAATTCTTTTTCAATTCCAGTGTAGATCATCAACCTGCCCAAACCTCTTTCCTGCTATATGATTAAGTAATCAGTTTACATAATCTCATATTTTCATCCACTTCCCCAGTCATTTTATCCTGTTTTAAATGAGTCCTGTGGCAGCTTAAAGACTAACAGATTTCTCAGGCATAAGCTTTTGTGGACTCCAAGTAATGCATCTGATGAAGCGGTTTGGAGGCCATGAAATTTTATGCCTGAAGAAATCTGTTAATCTTTAAGCTGCCACAGGACTCTCATTTTTGCTTTACACAGGCTAACATGGCTACTTCTCTGGAAATTATTCTGTTTTTGTGGGTGGAACAGAAGATATGAGGGAAGAACTTTATTCAAACAAATCTGGAACTGAACAAAGATGTAGAAATAAGTGAAACAATAAGCTGATTCTCATTCTGGCTGTTCCATTTTACTCATTCTTATGGATATATTCTGCAGAATGCACCAATGATGAAACAAAGAGTACTCTACAGGAAGCAAAAAGCCTACAGTCACTGAAGTCAATGGAGTTAGGACAGTTTGGGCAACAGAGTTTAACAAAGAATAATATTTCTGCTATATGAGTTGCCATTTTAAGTTTATAAGTTATTTTTAGAATCCTGTAGAAAGACTGGCATTTTCTATTCAGTTCCATATTCTTTTTTTTCCCCCCATAAGGACAGCCACTGCTCATAGATTAAAGCTAAAAGGAGCTATTCTGAATCTGATCTGCATAATACCTTCTATAGAATTTTACTAAGTGATTCCTGCACCAGTCCCATTACTTACGGTTGAGCAAGAGCGTGTTGTTTAAGAAAATGACTTTTTACATCATGTCAATTTGCAAAGGGTTAGCCGTGTTAGTCTAGTCCAGCAAAAAAACCAAGGAGTCGTGTGTACTTTAAGACTAACAGATTTATTTTTCGCATGAGCTTTTGTGGGAGAAAATCCCACTTTGGCTGTTACTGTATGACCTGATCCTATGTTTTACACCTCCTTGCATTTATTTTCATTCCATTCTGTAAGTTCATCCATCTTTGAAGCATCTGACGTGGTGGGATTTTCTCCCACGAAAACTCATGCAAAAAATAAATCTGTTAGTCTTAAAATGCCACAAGACTCCTTGCGTTTTTTTTTTTCTTTTTACATCATGATTAAGTCAGTTATTCAAGCTGCTGGCACTTTCCATTTATGGGTGTCTCTTCTGTGTCTTGGTGAACCCACATTTCAAAGCCCCAAGTCTTGAATATTTCCAGTCCATATTACACTACTCACAGTTACATTTAGTAGTTTGTGGTTCCACTCTCACTCTTTCAGACTGTGTAGATCTTTTAGGTTTATTAACTAAATCTGAACTAAAGGTTTGCTACAGAAAACAGTGATAGTCCATTAAAGGTCAAGGAGCATATGCAATAAGTGATAAGAGGGTAAGCTGTGTTTAAAACAGCAAGTGTAGCACAAGCGGTGGTTGAAAGGCTTGTGAGAACTGTGTTTGATCGGAAAGGTCCTTTAATCTTTTTGCATCGTGTATTGTGCATTTCAGCTGAATGCCATCTGGTGCTGCAACTCGAATAGATGTAGAACAGTCTACTTGAAAAATCACATGAAAGTAAATCTTACTTATTAGCATTGGTTTGCCATTTTATTATGACTTGATATGCTTTCAGACATGTATTACAGCAACTATTTTCAGCTATAAGAAAATCATAATTGGAATTTACATTTTTCTCCATAATTCACTGCACAGCAATTTTTGCTTCTTCGTAGTTTGATATTTTCAGCTTTGTTCTCAGTCTTGATATAACTAACCCCCTTGAACATGTTTGTTTTTCATGTGGTAGCCTTTCTTTCATAATGTACCTTAAATCTGGTACAGCAGGGATCCAGTAACATACTTTTGGAGCAGCAAGGGATTCTTCTATTAGAAAGGCTTTTCCACACACCCCCCCCCCCAACAAGCTGAGCTAAAAGTTTGCAGGCATGAAGCCAAAAAAACTCTTGACAATGCTGAGGCAGCTGGCCACTGTTTAACACGCTAATCCTAATTGTCTCACTGTTGCCTTGTATTCTCCCATCTGTCTGTCTCTATCCACCTGCTGTCTCTCATCATATACTTAGTTTGCATGTGTACAGTGCCTAAAATATAGCCCCTGCCCCAGCCCAAAAAGCTTACAATGTTAGTATATGATGAGAGGTTATTGGAGCCCTGCTTCTGATTAGATCCTCTAGACATTACTGCAATATAAATATGCATCAATTTACATAAGTCTCAGAGCAAAGCTCAAATTTGCATAAAAATAATCTTACATTTTGGCAGATTGAATTCCTCTACATGGCACCAAATCCTTCCGTCCATCTTTCGAGGCACTTGGCCACAGTCATTGCAATATAAACATCAATAAATACATCCATCCAACACTCTCACATGAGGTAGGAAATTATTAATCCTATTTTACGGTTAGAGAACTGAGGCACTGAGCAATTAAATTACTTGCCAAATTCAGAGAGGTCAGTGACAAAGCTGGAAATCAAATCCTTATCTCTTAAGACTCAGTCAATGCCTTCACCACAAAAACTGTTTGGGTACCTGTTGTTCTTTTGGAGCCCTGACACAATAATTTATCTGAAATTTTCCTTCAATTCCAATGAAGCAGACTCTTTGGAGTTGAAGATAATTTTAGATCTTGTTGTCACTAGTGTGTGACTTAGCTAGCAAGGATTTTGTATGTATGAAGCAATGGGTTTGTACAGATCAGTAGCAGACCATCACAGAATATGTATGGATTCCGCAGATAAGAGGGTCTTGTTTAATTATGGTTTACGTTCTCCATCTCACTAGTTCCTGAAAGCAGTGGTTCTCAACCACTGTGGCATGACACATTACTGTTTTGCCACACAGCAGTAAGTGTGTTGCAAAGAGCTGGGGAAATGGCTGGATTTGGCCTGGAGGGGGTGGGCTGGTATGTCTTGTAGGTTCCCAATATGTCACCAAATGTGTCCCAACCTCCAAAAGGTTGAGAACCACTGATTAAAGTGATGATTCAAAGTCCGTTGAAGTCAACAGGAGCCTTCATTGTCATCACTGGGTTTTGCTTAAGTGATGAGCACACTGGGCTTCACTCTAAGGCCTTTTTACAGTGGTGTGAGTCAAGTGAACCAAATTCTTCTCTCATTTAATCCACTGTGACTCAAAGTGGATCAAATTGTGGATTTCTACAAGAGCGATGGAGTAGACGCATAAACACCACCCATACTAATAACCTACTGATCAGTATAGTTACCTACATCCCTTGAGCTTTCATCCAAAACACACCACATGATCCATTGTCCACAACTAAGCCCTAAGATATAACCGCACTTGCTCTGATCCCTCAGACAGAAACAGAAACCTTCAGGATCTCTATCAAGCATTCTTAAAACTGTGGCCTTCATCTACAGAAATAAAGAAAAAGATTTACAGAGGCGGATGGGGTACCCCGAATTCAACTATTACAGGAGAAGTCCAAGAAAGAAGACAATAGAATGCCACTTGTCATCACATACAATCCCTAAGTCAGATCTCTACAACAGATCATTAAGGACCTACAACCTGTTCTAAAAGATGATCCCTCACTCTCTCTCCAGCCTTGGGAGACATATTGCTCCTCGCTTACAGACAGCTGCCTAGCCTTAAGCAGATTCTTACTAGCAGCTACAGACCTAACAAGAGAACCATAAAAGCAGGCACACACCCCTGCAGCAAACCACGTTGTCAACTTTGCCCATATCGCTGCACAAAAGACACCCTCATAGGACCTGATCGAGCCAGCTACTCCATCAAGGGTTCATTCACCTGCTCTTCCACCAATGTGATTTATGCCATCATGTGCCAGAAATGCCCCCTCTCCCCTCACACCTTATACATTGGACAAACAGGACAATCTCTGAACAAAAGAACAGTTGGGCACAAAACTGACATCAGAAATCACAACATTCATAAACAACTAGCTGAGCACTTGATCTTCCTACCCTCTCTGTTGACTGTTTGATAATAGCTGTGGTCTAGCAGATGGGCAACACATCGAGAATTCAAAGAGAAACAGCAGAACTGGAAGTGATGTGCAAAATTGATTGTGTGAAAGCTGGATTAAATTGTAACCATGGATTCTTTTCCCATTACAACAGGTGATTTGACCTCACCTTCTATATGCTGTTTCCCAGTGTTTTGAATCTTAACTGCTTTGATCTGCTGTTGCAGTATGATATGATCCCATGACATACAGTTCCATGCATTTATTTTGCTCCCATTCTGTGAGTTCCCCCATCTTCAAAGCATCTGATGAAGTTGGACTTTCTCCCACAAAAGCTCATGCAATAAATAAATCTGTTTGGTCTTTAAGTACCACAAGGCTCCTTGCTTGTTTTGTAGAACTAGACAAACATGGCTACCCCTTTGGAAATTGGAGTAGAATGTAGCCCATTGACTTTCTTGGAATTCATACTCCTGATTAATACCCAGTAGGACAGCTGACTTTCAGGGGGCTATAGAATAGAAAATTTACTTAATTCCCAAATGCTGCATGCTGTGTTGATATACCTACAGGGCATTTCTTAAAGATTATTTTTGGTCATGCATCATAATTTTGCATTTTCCTTGTTATGATATTGTCATGTTCAAATTCTCAACCCCAAGCTGAGCCACCTGGGTTTGAGGCTGCCATCTGTGTAATGCTGATTAGGCCATTTTCAGAGCCTACTTGTCTTTTAATTTGAAGCAATAAAACTCAGGCATATAATACCGAAGACCCCATTTTTCCAGGCTTGCTGCCATCAGCTGTATGGGTAAAGTCATGCTTGTAGCGGCAGATGTGAGACAAATGTGGCAAGACCACTTTTCCTTAGGTCATAACTGCCAAAAATATTAAAGCATTGATGACTTGGGTGGGAGGAATTTCTCAAAGTCCAAAGTTATTTAATCTAACAGTCACATGCCTAACAAAATCCAAGAGTTGGAAATTAAATCTAGACAAATCCAAATTAGAAATCATATGCAGGTTTAACAGGTAGGGTAATTGGTGATTAGAAAATCTTACTCAGAGACGTGGTGTATTCCCCATCATTTGAGGGTTTTAAAACAAAACTAAATACCTTTCTAAAAGAAGCTCTAGGTCAACCAGAAGTTACTGGACTACTGAGTAAATTCTGTGCTATGTAGAGATGAGAATCCCAAATCAATTTATCAAAATATAAAATTCATTTTAGAGCAATGGGTAACACAGTATTGAATTCTAACCTTAGTTTAAAATAACGTTGTATATATTGTAAGCATGCCAAATCTAAATCAGGGTGTGACACTTCCACAAGGTATCCAGAGCAGTGAGGCACTTCACCACCATCAGCATGAAGAAGCCTCTTCTGTGCCTACTAGGGTTCACCTCCACCAGCCTGAGGCAGCAATAGTACTCCTTTCTTGGCTTCAGTAGGTTTTGCCATGTGTTTGCTGGTTCCGGCTAGATAAACTCCAATCCCTAAGTCATCCCTGATCCACTGGACACTCAAATTCCCAGATCCTTTGCTCTCAAAGGAACAGAACACCTCAGCTTACCACCTACAGTGTGGATCACAGCTCCACTAAGGCTGCAGAAGAGAAGAATGAGGGGGGATTTGATAGCAGCCTTTAACTACCTGAAAGGGAGTTCCAGGGAGGATGGGACTAGGCTGTTTTTAGTTGTAGTAGGTGACTGAACTAGGATCAGTGGTCTCAAGTTGCAGTGGGTGAGGTCTAGGTTCATTATTAGCAATTTTTATTCCCTAGGTAGGTGAAACACTGGAATGGGTTACCTAGGGAGGTGGTGGAATCTCCATTCTTATAAGTTTTTAAGGTGTGGCTTGACAAAGCCCTGGCTGGGATAGTTTAGTTGGGGCTGGTACTGATTTAATTAGGGGGTTGGAGTAGATGACCTTCTGAAGTCTCTTCCAACCCTAATCTTCTGTGGTTCCATGGTTAACACACAGCACTCAAATTTGTTTATAACAAAAAAGTAAGATTATTGAACAAAGCTTAGGGATTCTATTGATTGTAGGCAAATATATAAGAAACAAATGATTACATGTAAAATCATAACATATATTTTAGAGCCTAAACTTAACTAACAAGATGCACTCTTGTCTAATTAGGTATTACTTACCCAAAGTCCTTCTGTAGTGTGTTTCAACCAAGATGATTAAGAGCATCCTTTCATGAGACCAAGACCTCTGGCAGCTCATCTCCCAATAAGATGGAAGCCAAGATGCCTGCAACCCTAGATATATTACACTGGTCCTTTATTCTTCACCTGTAAACGGGGACTCTATCTTGCTCTTCTGGTCACCTCTTCTGCCTAATTTCTTGTCTTGAAGTCCCTGCAATCTCTTCATTAGCTCTTGACTCAGTACATTACAAGAGATTTTGACATAACTACAGTCATTTGGTGTGTATTAAGGCACAATCAATTGAAAGCAGAATACCACACAGTTAGAAATCATTTGGGCTCTCATGAGAAGGCCAAACAGATGCAGCTTGTTGATAAGAAAGGGAGGAAGTGTGAATAGCTGATGCTGGGTCTGGGTGCTCACAACCTCAAGTTTTATTGTTTTTATGATTAGGAATGGTTTTGTTAAGTAGTATTTTGCTGATGTTAGGAGAACTGAAAGCCATTCATGGGGTACTATGAGTTATGTGTTTTGTTGAAGTTACTATAAAGTAATTAGTCAGAGTGTGTAACTTGGAGCAGTTTGAGAAGGCTTCTCTTCAAGCAGACACTGACATCTTCTCCCCAAGAGCTGGACAAATAGCTGGGCACCAGAAGGTCAGCTTCTGATCACTTGAAACCATTTTAGACTTTGTGTTACTATCTGGGGTGCTTAGAAATTAGGGTTTGTGTGTGTGCGCACGTGTGTTACACTCGGTAAAGAAGGAGCTTTGGGTGAAAGTTCTTTCTTTTCTTTTCATTGGACAGTGGAACTGTGTCCCCATTGGCTTGCCCTAAGAGTTGCTGGATTAAAAAACCACTGTTATCATAGGTTTGGGTTCTGAAAACCTGGGTAACAAGTGTCCAAATAGAGTTCCATGGGAAGAATCACAATAATCTGTCAGGAGACAAGTATCTCCTACCTCCTGTCTGGTGGTCTCATGACTTAAGCTTTGTCACATCTGTGTGACCTGCCTTAACTTCCAGGCTTTAAGAAAAAATATATGTATTACAAAACTTGTTTTGGATTACTCAAGTTCAGCAAAATTGAAACATCTGATTTAGTTTTAAAATATTTCTATTAAAATATAATTTAAAAAAGAAACAATCCTTTCAAAAGGAAAAAAAAAAGAAAACTTTGGTTCTGAAAATGTTGAAATAGGATATTTGTGTATTACTGGAACTCTTTCTCCCCTTTTCTTCCAAATGAAATTTTGGCAAAATTCACAAGGTTTCATGACATGTTTCAACAGAATTGTATTTGCTGGTGGGAAATGGTTCCATGGAAGTTTCCCAAACAAGTACTAATACTACGTGATATTTATGGTGTAGATACCTTCAAGGTATAAACCTTTGGACAATGGCAGAATATTTCAGAGAACTCCTAAGTGAGTGAACCAACTGTTACATTGTATTTAATCCTGTTTCCTTTCCCACAGAAATAGGCAACCCTACGGAGGTTCCCTTTTAAACAAATGCAGATAACAAATGCAAGTACAGCAGTCTGCTCTCTTTAAAAACATTACATTAAAGCTTTTCTGTGGAGAGCTTTAATGCTATGTCTGAAATCATTTTTATTTTGATCGTGTTGTTCATTAAAATGTGTAAATCCTCGCTGTGTTGCTGAGGCTGTATCTAGCTTTCAGTTAAATTGAAACGTATAATTCTGTTCCTATATTTGCTTTGCTTGAGCTAATGGGGATCTCTTTAGTCACAATCCTGTAAGGTACTGATTGCCCCTCAGCTACGGTTGACTATACAGAGGGCCACAGCCTAATTCGTTCTGCAAGTCTGTGCAGGAGTAATGGTGTGTGAGGGTCCCACTTGCTCCCTTGTGGTAACTGAATATTGTGGACAAGAGCACTATGGGAATGTGACCATACGGATTACTCCTGGGTTTGTGTGTACACATTCTGGAAGATCACCAAAGACTGTCAAGTGTGGTCTTTATGATAAGCTGGTATCACTCTGGTTATGAATTTCATTGTGAAACGTGAACAGATGTGCAAGGAGTTATGTATATACACTGAAAATTATGTTCTTAACATCTGTGTCTAAGCGACTAGTCCCCAGTAAAGGTGCAAAACAGTTTGGCTATCAGACAAGATGCTTTTTTCTATCTGTTTGCTTGTAAATTAAGTATTGTATGACTCAGTCTCATCTCACCAGTCTGAACCAAATGCTAGTGAAGGATTGTGAAAACTTCAAAGGGAGAGGAAGAAAGAGAGCAGAGGGAGGGAAGGAACCTATCCTGAGGTGCACATGAGAGGTTTACTCTATTAATTTTGAGACACAGAAAACAGCATGCCATTCTCAATAAGGACGTGAATGGACAGTGCATTTGCTTAATGAAATAAGACTCTCAGTGGCTATGTTCACATGTAAATGCTTATTTCAAAATAAGCAATTTCAAAAATATGCTAATTTGAAATAAAATCCTTAATTTGATTTAAATCAAATTAAGGCAAAACAGCAAATCGAAACAGCAAGTCCAGACACAGGACTTGCTATTTCAATTCAGGGGAGGGGCATCCTGGGAGGTGTTGCAACATGGCCCCCTGGCAGGGCCATGTTGCCACCCAATCCCCTGCCTGGCTCTCACCTGGAGAGCTAGGCAGGGGGAAAAGCCTCCAGGGCAGGGATCACTCTGCCCTGCATACCCCGCTGCTGGTGGGACGGTGGGGGAGGGACCATGGGGCACCCCTAATGCTGCCAGGGGGAAGGTCCCCCAGCCGGCTGGCCCTGCAAAGGGGCCTTGCCAGCAGCCAAGCAGGGCAGCGGGTCTCCAGTCAGCTTTTCCTACTGCCCTGGCAAGCAGGCACCCAAGGGGGCAGTGGATCCCCCCCACGGCTGCTGACTTGCCGGGGCAGCGCGGAAAGCCATCTCAGGACCTGCCACCCTCCTGGCTCCTCGCTTGCCGAGGCAGCGGGGAAGGCTGGCTGTGGGGACCCACTGCCCCCCTGGCTGCCCACTTGCTGGGCCAGCAAGGAAAGCTGCCTGGGAACACGCCATCCCCCTGCTGCCAGCTGGGGCAGCAGGGAAAGCTGGCTCAGGATCCGCCACCCTCCCTTGGCTGTTGGCTTGCCAGGGCAGCGGAGAAAGCCAGTTGGGGACCCAGCGCCCCCCTGCACCTCCCCTGAGCGGTCTGGTGAGGGTGCTGATTGGCTCCCTGGCCAGGGTGCTGGGGGGGGAGGATTTTCTATCAGGGTGCCATGCACCCTGGGAGGAAGGTCAAAGCCTTTCATTAGGAACAATGTTGTTTCAAAACAAGGCATCCGAACAACCTTGTTTTGAAACAACTGTTCGGCTTCAATGGCTGTTTTGAATTAAACTAGGTTTAAGCTATTTCAAATCAAATCAAATCATAGGGCTGGAAGGGACCTCATGAGATCATCGAGTCCAACCCCCTGGGAATTGAACCCAGGACCTTCTGCATGTTAAGCAGATTCGGTTCAATGTCTCTTGAATCAAAATGATGGAGCTTGTCATTTCGATTCAAAAGAACATTGTGTGGACTAAATGTATTTTAAATCAAAATAACAGTAGTTATTTTGATTTAAAATGGGCGTGTGGACACACCCAGTCAGACTTGGTTAAAAGCACTAGAGTGAACTTTGGGTGAAATAAGTGTCTTAAGAAAGAAGGGTGAAACTTTAGTTCAATGTCATCTCTAGCAAGAGTGTTACAATTTTGTTTTGCACCAAACTATTTGCATCCTGCACTCTTACTCACTATCACTTAAATCTCTGGTTCTTTGGTGATAAAATTACTCTTGTTTTCACCATAAATATATCTCCATGCTGTGGTGATAAGCAAAGAGATTACTAAGATGACTCTTACAAGCTGGTGTGTGCTGTTTCTTTGGGAGCCACAGGCCTCTTGATTCGGGGAGCATTTACTGGATAAGGGGTTAGAAACTGCAGGGAACGTCCCAGGATTCAGACATTGATGTGTGCCTGTTGCTGTGTGTACCTGGAGAGTGGAGCTTGTGATGCCGTGAAAGGCAATATTTCAGGTTGCTGATCCCCAGCAGGCACAAGGTGAGACTTCTTCACTGCCCTGGTACCCCTGCAGTATGTCACAGAGAAGATAGAGAGAAGCACTTTCCACAAAACAGCTAAACCCTGTCCTTTGCACATGGGTGAGAAGTGGGTGGAGCCAAGGTTCCAGCCCTCCTGCTGTCTGATGCAGGAATGTATGCTACACCCAGGGTAAGACCAGTACATGGTACCTCTCCCCCCAAGTAAGATGGGGACCAGGAAGCAGATTGTGATGCTAATCAGTCCCAGTCTATTTCCTAGCCGTTGCTCAGGCAGGGCAACAATGCGTAGTTCTAGATACAGAGACTTTGGCAAAGCCTTGAATGATCCTTAAGAGTTATAAGTGACCAGCACCTGCCATCCCTTTTTCAAGGCTTAGTCACCTAAAGGTCAATGATGATGATCTCTTTAAAAAGCAGAACAATGAGCAAGGAAGAGAAGAAGCCTTTTAATCCTTATTTGCCAAATCCCGAGAGTGCTGAATACCTTCCATGTCCTCACGTTTTGGCTTCCCAGGTCATCTGGAGACTTTGCCCAACATTAGATTCTGTTTTACGTTAAGAAAATGTATTTTGGTTTCCTGGAATTTCCTCACTGGAAGTTGATATTTTTGGGAGAATGGATGAATTGCACTGTTAGACTGGGAATCTAAAAGGAACTTTCTTTGTACTTGAAAATATTTGGTTAACTTATTTTTTTTTTTCTCCAGTTGTTTCTAATTTTCACCATATGTTTGTACTTCAGTGAAAATACCACAAGAAACCTGTAATCGTGAGGCCTGCAAATCAGTGTTGGAGACCCCCCGAGGCTCAGGGGTCTGGTAGAGAGTAAGATTTTTGGGTGCTTTTCAAACTGGGACTCTGAAGTTTGTCTTCCATCCTCAGTTGAATCAAGAGAATTTGCCCTTAGTAAAATCTCTATTATTCACTCATGGTCAGTTTTCAAACACTGATTATCCAACTCCATTCAAATACCTCACCTTATCACCCTTAGTTCAATAAAATATATATTTTATTTAATCTGGGAGAAGGATGCAATATAGAATCATAGAAACTGGAAGGGACCATGAGAGGTCATCAAGTCCAGTCCCCTGCACTTATGGCAGGACCAAGTACGCACTAAAACTATGACTATACTAGGAAAAGTTAGTTCAAATTTGTTAATTCGAACTAAGTTTGAGTTTAGTTTGAACTAAACTCAAATTTATTAGTTCAAATTAACAATGTGGACTAATTCCACTTAATGTTAAGTCAAATTAGTCCACTTTGTGAATTCAAACTAACTGCCCTAAATTCAATTTTATTAAATTCAAACTAAGGGTTAATCCTAGTCTATGCCGTCCTTAGTTCAAACTAAGGGCTTACTTTGAAATAACTGGCAGATTTTACTAATTTAAACTAAGCTTTCATTGGTTTGAATTAAGGAGTTCCTTAATTTGAACTAATGGAAGCCTAGTGTAGACAGGTAGTAAATTAGTTCAGATTAAGCCTCCTTAATTTGAACTAATTTGTGAGTGTAGACATACTCTAAAACTTTACCTGACCTGTGCTTCTCTAATGTGCCCTTAAACATTTCCAATGATGGAGATTCCACAACCTGCTTAGGCAACTTATTCCAGTGGTTAATCACCACACAAGTTAGGCATTTTTTCCTAGGGTGTGTCCACACGCAGTCTTGAAATTGAAATAATGCAGATTATTTTGATTTTAAAAGATTGCAGGTCCACACTACAATTCCTTATATCAAGATAAGGAGCTCTCTTATCTTGCGATAAGGAAAGTCATTTTGATGTAATAAAACATAGTATTATATCAAAATGACAGTTAAATCGAAACTGTTATTTTGAAATAGCACTGTGGGGATGTGTTATTTCGATTTAACTGTTATTTCGATTTAACACTTTCACCCTTCTTCGTCCCAGGGTGCTGGCCTTTTTTTATATATTAGGGGAGGGCATGGCCCTTCTACGGACCATTTTACCACACCTCCCATGGTGCCCCTCTCCTAAATCAAACTAGCAAGTCCTGTCCATGGATATACTAGTTCAATTTTAGTTTCTAGTGGGGACCTGTTAAATGAATTTTAGCTTAAATCAATTTAATGATTTTATAGTGATTTTATTAAATTGATCTAACTGCCTAAGTGTGGACATAGCCCTAGTGTCCAACCTAAACTTCCTATGTTGTAATTTAAGTCCATTGCTGCTTGTCCTATAATTGGCAGTTAGGGAGAAACTTGAAAATTGTGATCATGTCCCCTCTGTCTCCTCTTTTCTTGGCTAAACAAATCCAGCTCTTTCAGTCTTCCCTAAGTCAAGTGTTCCAGGCTTCTAATCATTTGTGTTGCTTTTCTCTGGACTTTCTCCAATTTGTCCACATCTTTCCTGAAGTGAGGCACCCAGCAGAACTGGAACAGTACTCCAGTCAAGGCTAATCAGGGCTGAGTAGAGCAGAAGAATCACTCCTCATGTCTTAATTACAATATTCCTGTTTATACATCCCAGACTGGTGTTTGCTTTTTTTTGCAACAGTGTTACACTGTTGACACATATTTAGCTTGGGGTCCACTGTAACACTCATCCCTTTCTGCAGTACTCCTTCCTAGGCAGTCATTGCCTATTTTGTATGTGTGCAATGGATTGTTCTGTCCTAAGTGGAGTACTTTGCAGTTGTCTTTATTGAATTTAATTCTTTTTACCTCAGACCATTTCATCAGTTTGTCCAAATCATCTGGAATTGTGATCCTATCCTCCAAAGTACTTGTAACCTCCTATCAACATTAAATAAAAGCTTTGGAACTAAAGAGACCTTTACCAAAACTTATGGCATGATTTCTTTGCCCTTGTGTTGGATCCATTCCCACTTCCATTGTAATTTATCTGGAGGCAGAAACTTGTCTTACACAACACAGTAACTCTGATATTTGCCAACAGTGCTGCTTAACCAGATTAGCAGTTACTGGTTTACATGGTGGAGATTTCCTGGTAGACTCAAGCAATGATGCCTAACTGACCAGTGAAGCATGGATGGAATGGTGAAAAGTCAGAGTATCTCTAGTGACTATGACCCACATGTTTGCAATGTATTATATAAATCAATTGTGCTGTGTCAATAAAGTTACATCAGGTCTGAATTTGGCCCCCCGTATTCTGTTTTTAAACTTGTAGCTGCACATATCACAGATGGAAGTTGACCTAACTAGCTGTCATTACCATTGGTGAGGATAGCCATGTACTTTCCAACTTGGAAATGGTTACACAGTTGATGGCTTCCTTGCTTGCCAGAGCAGAAAGCTGTTTTGCATTCAGTATAATGGAGTGAAAAGTCAGAATTTCCCATATTTGGGCAGGGCATAACTGAATAGGTTTTTTCCAGCTTGTTAAAACCCTATTAAAAATGTCTTTTGTGTCATGTGCCAAAAATGCAGTTATTGCTCATGGACAGAGGCAGGTCTTTTGTGTGTGCATGTCAATGTGTTACAAAAGGCCTATAGGAAACTGTTCTTGCATTAAAACCAGGACGACTCTCTGTTTAGAGAAAAGTAAAATCCTCCAGTAGCTCATCAGGCTAAAAAATATGCAGCATGTTTTACCCTGCTCCCATAAGTTAAAAATGTTTAAATTAAGGCTCATATGTCTCACCCCCTATTCACATACTACCCCACCCCTCTTACTGCTGAATATCAAATTATAGGTGGTTGAGGTCTTGGCTGTCTTGCACTCTGCCTGAACCTTTGTCATCCACCACAGCAAATGGTTGTTACTCTGTAACTCTTGTTGACCTAAACATTTTCTGACAGCAGCTTCACTCTACTCCTATGATTGGCATTTCTCAGAAAGCTGATGTAGATGCTGGACTGTATCTATTTCAGTGGTTCATGTTTTAGATGCAGTAGCTTTTAAAATGAGCTTTATCCTCATTGTGCATAATTCAGTAAATGCTGCACCAGCTTCAATACACTCTGCATTTAATTTATAAAGATAGAGGAGATGCATTCCACATGCACAGATTGATTGTTGTTTTACCAAGCGATGTGTTTCAATAAGCAGGTGATAAATGTCATTTAGCGTATTATGGACTGTGTTTCAATTGCCGATGGTATCTGGTTTAAGGAGGGATGTACTTGATTTAATAATGTTATCTAATGCAGTTGGTAATGCTTTTCATTCAGTAAGATATCTTCCCCCCCCCATCATGTAATTCTTTTATCAGTAAAGGAGTTATGAGTATCCCTCTTGATCTGGTGTTTGTTTACTCCTTTTATCCCACCTTCCTTCTGTCTTGCTTATTTTTACCCTGGTCCTATGGACACATGCACATTTTTTACTTTATTATTCTCATTAGTCATATTGAAAGTAATGTGTGTTTTGCAGGACTGAGCAATAGGTCTTAGAGACAGTCCTTGCCACAATCTCTTTATATGTAGAACGTGTATGTTGGTTTTGGTGGGTGGGATCAAACTGAGGACCCCTGATGCTTAATGTGTGAGCCCCTACTGAATGAGCTAAAAGCCATGGCCCTTTGCTAAAGTTGTAGATTCAGGAATATCTAACTGAACAAAATGCCACTAGAGGGGGACAAAGTACTACACCAAGTAGGCATGAGTTACACTTAACATAATGGGACCCATATCTCAGTTGAGGCCTCCTGATACTCCTGAAATACAAATAATTGACAATCAAATTCACAGTGTATAGTATTTCTCTGCATCATGTGAGCATTTTAACTATTTTTATATATGCATTATTTGTGCTAGATATGGTGGAACAGGAATTGCTCTTTCTGATATGTTTGGAAAAAGTTTCCAGTCTTGAAATGCATATTAATGATGATGTGGAATTTCTGATGTGCAGTCTGTTTGAACCATTTAGCAAATGGGAACTCAAATATTTAGAGCCCTGCACGGATACAAATAAGTGGATCCATATCCAACCTGCATCCGCAAGAAATTGTCCATGGATATCCGTGTTGTGTCCACGGATGCGGATATAATGCATATATCCGCATATTTGCAGGGCTCTTGCTCTGTGCAGATAAAAATGTGTATCCATATCCGATCTGCATCCACAAGAAATGGTCCGCGGATATCTGTGTTGTATCCGCGGATGTGGATATAAAGGCAGATATCTGTGGATATCCGCGAATTTGCAGGGCTCTACAAATATTCACCCACTAAGTGTAATAGATAGGGACCATTTCAATCTACCTGCACATTCTGTAAAAAACTTGATAGTTACAGTACTCCAGCAGAAAAACTTTAAAAACAATTTAGAATGTGAAACTGCAGAATTAGAATTCACATACAAACCAGATACCTGCACACTGGATTTGAACAGACCTCTTGAATGACTAACTCATTACAAAAGGTGATTTCCCATCTATAACCCTTCTTATTTACAGTTCTTGCTTTCCCTCATCCACGCTGTGTGAATCAGAACAGCTTGTTTACTTTGCAGAGAGAGGCTAGCAGTCTATCCTTCGGGAACTGTTTGAATTGATCTACTGATTCACCCTCCTGTGTATGTATATGTAACCCTTGTGCCAGAGCGAGCTGGCAGAACAAGGGCTGGGTTCTATAGATAGGGGTTTCCAAATAATGTTACAGCACCAACTGGCTTGAGCCCCTACCCAGTCTTCTGGGAAATCATGCAATATTCCCTGGGCACCCTAAAGGGGTAATGCTTCCCCGCTTGCAAGCACGAGTCTGAGTGTAGCGTACAGAACTTTTAATACTAGTAAAAACAAAATGTAAAAGGCCAAATAACAAAAATCAGCACTGATCTGGAGAATCAGTGCAAAACAGGTTCCCAACATGATCCCACACAGCGTAACAGCACATGTGAACTCAATAGCAAAACCAGCACTGATCTGGAGAGGAACCCCACAGCGTGTAGGGAGTGTCTTTCACGCCAGACATCAGCCGGCGCCAACCACTGGTTGCTCCCTCTGTACACTAACGCTATCCACTGGCTCCGCCCACAGGTCACTCATGCTGTCCAGCCCGCCACTGGTCGCTCTCACCCTCCACTGGCTCCACCTGCTGTCTGCTGGCTCCACTCACAGGTCACTCACTCCATCTGCTGCTCCTCTTCAGTGATTCAGTTCAGAGAGGATTTTCCTCTCAGTGATTTCAGCTCAGAAAGAGTTTGCCTCTTTCAGTGATTTCAGCTCTTAAACCTCAAGTAGATGCAAACAGCTTCTTCCATTAAAATAACAAAGAAAGGCCTCAAAAGAAGCCTAGCTAGACCTATCATTTGACGGTGGGGCCAAGGAGTGAGACAGATACCATAAGCATAGCTCCAGACTGAGCTATGCACTCCCACCCCTGTGTTAACTTTTTCAAGCTGAGATAGGCAGTGGCCTCTCTTACAAGTTTCTTTTTTGCAAAGGGTGGCTTTTACCCTTTAACTAACCTAACAGATTTTGAACAATAAAGAAACATATCACGAAAGACAATATTTCATGTTTCCCTTCAGTAGAATTACAGATATTGACAGATTTGTGATCAAATAAACTCAAATACCATTACCCATATTGCCCTGCACCCACAGTTTATGCTAATACGTTTTGTGCTCATGCAAATACAAAACCCATGCAGATTAGTTGCCCTCCTTCTGAAGCTGTTAGACACAGCTCCTGTGCCTGCCTTACATTATATATTTACAGCTAACATGCTACATTTTTCCATTTCATACGTCCGATGAGGTGGGATTGGTCCCACGGAAGCTCATGTGATAAATAAATCTTAGTCTTTAAAAGTGCCACAGGACTCCTTGTTTGTATTGTGGGAGGTGATAGAGACTTGTATTTGATTTGGGCATTTGTAGATATTGTTCCTTTTGGGTCAAAAATTCTGTACCTTTAAAATATCTCAGTACACTTGGTAGACAAGAGAGTGGGTAATGTCACCTGGACAGAATGACAAACCTTCAAATTAAACTGACTGTGCATTTTGCAGCCATAGGTTCAAATGAAATCCAAGCCACGTTAGCGCAGTCCGTTGTATTTCCAAAGCATGTATGAGATAAATTGCATATATTTGGGTTGAAGAGGAAGGGCTTTGTCTTTCGTGTGCTTCCTTAAACTTGAGGTCCTACAGGCTCTGTATAATCATCAAAGAATTAAAGTACCCCTGGCACTAAGACTAAAGCTTTATCTCAATGTTATGGCCAGTCTTTTTTTCTCTCAGTATAGCATGCTGTGTGCCACTTGTTTGGAGTCCACCACTATGAATGACAGCTGCATTTCAGTAGTGTTTTCAAAATGTTTTAGCAGGACAACGCTATGAAAATGTCCAGCAGTATTACAGCTGAGGTGTACGGCATAAAGAAAAGCACAGCAAAAACTGGATGAACTACCTACAAGTAATAGTCTTATGTTGTATCCAGCTGCGTATGATTTCATTCACTGACCATCTAAATAGCATTACAAGTATGTTGACTGCTCAGCATAAGGGTAAAGCAAATATTTTAAATATCTGGGCAAAACATAAAGGTTTTTATCACTAAAATTTGTTTTTGAGGTTCAAAAGGTTTGAACGATAGGAGCAATTTCATATCGTATTTTAAAACAATGAATATTTTTATCTCAGAATGACTGAAAAAAAGTTATAAATTGATGACCTTGTTTTTTAATTGATAGAGGCTTTCACTGGGATTAGTCATTTGAAGTCATGTGGTATTATTTCTGGTCCCTAATTGGTTGAGCCTGTCCTATGTGGTTAGAAGACGAAGAAGCCATTTTAACTCATTTTCCCATTGTCCCTTTTGGAAGTGAAGCCAGAATACATATAGAATGAGACAAGTCCAAAGCATATTAAAGTCAAGGGAAAAACTGCCACTGGACAAAATGAATAGTGGGTCGTACCATATGTCTCCAGTTTTGGAAATCCCTTCGCATGTGCTTAAATGTTTTCCTGAATTTGAATTACTTTCTTCAGTTGGACCTTTTTAGGTCTTGTTTAGCTCCATCTTCATCTAACAGTGTGTGTGGGAGAGAGGGGGGTCCTGAACCATATGGCCAATTGAACAGATAGCTGTAGTTAATCTAAAATGTGGAGAAGTAAATGCACACTTTCTAAATGTTCTTTCTGCTTTCTCTAGTTGTACCCTTCCCTATAATCCTTTTCTCTCAGTTTTTATGTTGCCATCGTTGTAACCACTTATGGACCATCAGCAGTTGGTTTTCTATCATTGTGAGCTACTGACATGCAGACATCAATAAAAAGACACCATATGGAACCATCATTTTACTAAAGCTGGTTGGGGCAAATGGCTGGGGATGACCCCAATAAAGTTAAAGGTACTGTGTTTATAACTGTAATTCAGTTTGGCCTAATATATGGAACTGAGACTTGGCTGGTCATAGGAAAAGAAATCAGTCTGCTCTCCACTACAGCAACAAAATGCTGAGTTTGTCAAATGATTGGATACACCATGATAGGAAACAAAGTGAGGTTGTGAGGATCCTAAGATACAATTGCCCAACTGAAGACAAGTTGAGGGAGATTAGGGTCCACTAGTATGGACATCGGTAGTGGACACCCAATAGTTATATTGGCAAGATGGCCTTGCAATAATTATGGATAAAAGATGACCAAGGGGGACTCCAAAGATTTGGCGCATAGCCCAGATACCAACTGACCTTAGAAAGAGCAGTTTGCACTACATCCTGCCGTATAATCATGAGTTTTAGACAAAAGCTATAGAAGTTATGTACCCAAATAGGGAAGTGGCAAGAAAGAGGAGGACGTGGAATTGTCATGTATTTCATAGTCCTGTATGTAATGCATAAGACAATTCAATGTATCTTTTGTCAATTATGTAGCCATATTCTGCTCATGTGATAACTCTCAGTTAATGGGATGGTACAATGTGTCTGATTTCCATCAGTTAGTAATAAGGAATTTCCTGATTATACTAGAAAATCAGTTTACTCCCACTGGACTTTATAGATGTTCCCACAAGGGGGCATTACTAAAGGATAAATCTGAGACTTGAAGCCAATATAATGACAATATTCCTACCAATTTTCAAATCCTTTGATCTGGTTTGCCAATTAGTAGTAGTCATGCTTTCTCTATTTTCTTTGTAACAGTAGGTTAATTGGAGACATGAGTGATTTGGGTGTGATACCACACTACAATAAGTGAGCAGCAGTAGATAAAACAGCTTTTGAGTTCATAATTTTGGCACTGTTTTTTGTTTTGGATTAGCAGGGTTACTTTTAGCCATTCAGTTCTAAAACTCAATACTACAGTGGAGATTTTTGACTCCTCGTTCAAAACACAGTTGTAGGCTATTGAACAGAGTTTGTTGGGTAGTCCGTTCCTTGTGGTTTGGTCATATCGTACTGATTATATAATATCCCTAAATATCCTTAGTATTAATGGTATGAGAGATTTTCCAATAACTACAAGAGTTCTGAGGCACCATAAAGACTAAGAAATTTCTTCAAGCATAAGCTTTCATGGGATGCAGTCCACTCTGGATGTATGAAGTGGAAACTCGAGGTAGGAGGTGTGTATATATGTATAAACAACAAGGAGTTGTGTGGCACTTTAAGACTAACAGATTTGTTTTTTGCGTAGATCCCACTATCTTCTCCCATGAAAGCTCATGCAAAAAAATCAATCTGTTAGTCTTAAAGTGCCACACAACTCCTTGTTGTTTTGTTTTGGTTTTTTTTGTTTACTGGACTAGACTAACATGGCTATCCCTTTTGAAATTGACAAGGTGTATATATGCACATGCAAGGATGAGCGAGAAGCATACAATGCATCAACTGATTTATAGATATCGATATTGATATATAATATATGTACAGATACCTCCTAACTGTAGTTTCCACTTTATGCATCTGACAAAGTGGGTTACAGGCCATAAAAGCTCATGCCCATATAAATTTGTTAGTCTTGAAGATGAACAAAGGACTCTCATTATTTTTGCTGTACACAGACTAACACAGCTATCACTCTGGAACTTTTCAATAACTGATTTCTCAATGGGTATAGCACCACATCAGTCCTGAATTATTTTAAAAAATCAGATATGAAAAAATTATATCTCAATGGAACAGCTGGTGACTAGGTGAAATTGTAATGACTTAAAAGTTTGTTATAGATGGAAGAAAATTATGAATAAATATTTGGGTATGTTAAACTTGTCCATATGATATGATTTAGTGTCTTGAGCTCAAGACTACATGAGAGAAGCTTGTGATTTTTCTAATCTTGGGTCTGACTCTGCTTCTCACTCTGGTCTCAGGCAAGTCACTTAACTTCTACCAAATTCTTCATTTGCTTCCTTCTACTCCCCACTCCTCTAACTCTTAGTTCCTAAGAGCAGCTGTTTCACTCCCTTTCGTAATTAGGCAGATAACATGCTACCTAAGGCCTATAGTCAACAACTGCTCACTCCATTCCAAGCTTCTCCCTTCCTTCCTTGCCTCAGCAGGTCATGCATACATTTGTCAGACTTCATTTATTTTTTCGTAGGTGTCTGAATGTAAGTCCTGCTGCCACTTTAATAGCACTGAAAGCATGGAAATTATAAAATAGCTCTCTATCCAGATACTTAGGCCTTCATTACTATAGTATCTGACTACTACCCTATTATTAATGAATTATAAATGTCACAAAAACTCTCTGAGGTAGGGAAATATTATCCTCATTTTTAGAGATGGGAAACTGAGGCACAGTATAGATTGAAGGAACACAAGAAGCTTGTGGCTAACCAGAATTTAACAAAGACATCCTACTCATCTGGCTACTGTCTTGCCTGATAGTTCATCCTCCCTAGACCTAAACAACTTGGATCCAATGATTATGCACCCACACCATCCAAACGAGAGTTATAGCTCAGCATTTTGGTTCATATTGCTATTCACACCCCTTTAGTCTGAACTGCAGGGCAGCGCAGACATGCCGTCTGATAACTTAAACTAAAAAGGTCAAATAATAACATCTAGCATTTGTAATTCATTGATCTCAAAGCACTTTGCAAAAGAGATCAGAATCATTATCCCAATTTTACTGATGAAGAAACTAAAAAGGACTTGGGGGTTATGGTGGATGGGAAGCTGGGTATAAGTCAACAACGAGCTTTTGTTGCCAAAAAGTCCAATGGGATATTGGGCTGCATTAGTAGGAGTGTTGCCAGCAGATTGAAGGATGTGATTATTCGTCTCTATTCAGCGCTGGTGACGCCACATCTGGAATACTGTGCCCAATTTTGTGCTCTAGACTATAGGAAGGATGTTGACAAATAAGAAATAGTCCAGTGGAGGGCAACAAAAATGATTAGGGGGTTGTGGCACATGACTTACAAGGAGAGATTGAAGGAACTTGGCTTATTTAGTCTGCAGCAGAGAAGTCTGAGGAGGGATTTGATAGCAACCTTCAACTACTTGAAGGAGTGCTCCAAAGAGGAGGGAGCTAGGCTGTTCTCAATCGTAACAGAGGACAGAGAAAGGAGCAATGATTTCAAGTTGCAGCTGGGGCGGTCCAGGTTGGCTATTAGGAAAAACTTTCTCACTAGGAGGTTGGTGAAGCACTGGAATGGGTTTCCTAGGGAGGTAGTGGAATCTCCATCTCTGGAAACATTTAAGGCCTGGTTAGACAAGACCCTGGTGGGGGTGATTTAGTGGGAGTGGCCCTTCTTTTAGCAGGGGGTTGGACTAAATGACCTCATTAAGTCCCTTCCAACCCTGTGATTCTATGAAAAACCTGCAAAGTTGAAGTCACTGGGACAACCACAAAGAGAATTAAGAACTCCAGTGTCCTATTTTGCTGCAATATATACTAGGCCACATGGTACAGCCCACAGTGTGATAAACAACCTATTGTCCTGTCTGATCTCTCTAGGCATTTATACCGCATTCACTGTGGAATCTCAGCAAGCAGAAATAGATTTTTTTTTAATGCAAGGCATTTGTGGAAATTTAAGCAAAGTTAAAATAATTCCTAAGTTTGTTTCTCTCGCATGCGCACGTGCACACGCACATAGAGAGAGAGAGAGGAAGCTATTAGCACCTGCCAGAGAGACTCGGTATGGTTCTATCTTGCACAGATTCCCGAGAACAATTTGGGAAAGGAAAAAGCTAAGAGTAAATGGTGAAATTATATAAGTATTTATAGACTTTATTGTTCATCAAAGTCTTAGCTTGTAACCACCTCCCTGTCTGAGGTTTTTATTCTTCGCCTGTGTTGTGATTTTTAACAATTTTCCTTTTCTCTTTGAGACAATGGGTTATTTAGCCTTTCCCCCCTTCTTTCTTCCTTTGTTTAGTGTTGTCTTTTTATAGCTCTATTTTGTTGATTTTTGTTTGCATGAGTTCTTACTCTAATAACCCCCCTTGCACGGCTGACAGGGAAGGAGTTCTGAACGATGGAGAGATCTTTCTTTGTGTGTATTGAGAGGAGGTGGGTATTTTCTCTCACTGCAATTTTAACAAACTGGGAAAGAGACATGGGAGTAGGTGACACAGGAATTGGCAAGGTCTCCTCCCCATGACATTTATTAAATCTTGTCAGGAGGGGTAGAGGTTGGGGGTGGGTTGGAGAGGGAAAACTAGGTCAGGTAGGTTGAGGTTAGTCTGTAGGTTTAGAGTAGAGCTGGTGAAATAACTCTTAGCCTTTGGGGGTTTCCTTTGGAAACTCAAAGCTAACTATGGTTTAGATGTAGGTTCCCTTTAATCTAATCCTCTGGCGAGGTCAGCTGGATGGGAAGCTGGATATGAGTCAACAATGTGCTCTTGTTGCCAAAAAGGCCAAGGGTATATTAAGCTGCATCAGTAGGAGTGTTGCCAGCAGATTGAAGGATGTGATTATTAACCCTCTATCTGGCACTGGTGAGGCCACATCTGGTATACTATGTCTAATTATGTCTAGAAAGGATGTTGACAAATTAGGAAGAGTCCAGTGGAGGGCAATGACAATGATTATAGAGGGTTGAGGCACATGACCTACAAGGAGAGAATGAAGGAACTAGGTTTATTTAGTCTGCAGAAGAGAAGACTGAGTGGGGATTGGATAGCAATGTGAGCTCCTAGTTTGGGTCTAGTAATTATAAGCTACATTAACTAGCCTTGGTTACCAGGTTTGGTCTCTTAAATTGAACCTGAACTCTGAATTTCCTTAATATATGGTTTCATAGGATTTAAGGCCATTTTAAGACCATCTTGTCTCACCTAATCTACATCACAAGCCATTACATTTCACCTGGTTACCCTTGTGTTCGAGCCCAATAGCTGAGGTATACTTAAACACTTTAATTGTGTGCCAAAGGCAAAGGTGCTTGATTTCAGATAATTACAGCATCTGTAGTATATCTTCCCTAGATTACTAATATATCATCTCACTCCATCTTTATGTGATTCTTGGCTAAGAATATCCGTGGCTTGTTATTTCTTTAAAAATTTCATCCATGAATACCAGGCAAGAAATGTAAGAATAATAACAACTGATGTTTATAATTATTTGAAGACCTAAAGGAGCAATGTTCAGGACTTTTTGTTTTCAATTTTGGGGACAGATTCACCAATACAAACCGGTAAGCACTTACAACTTTATTAAACTGGATTTATAGCTGCTTTAGTTCACCACAGTTGTGCAAAACAACCAGCTTTCCACTGCCATGCTCTCCTCATTCCCTTTCACACCTCCCACCACAAAATTCCTTCCCTCCACATTCACCTGCTTACACTAAACCTAGTTTCCTTCCCTGTTCTCTGCATTTCCTTGCATCTGTTCGTATGCTTCAACATTTCCTCCTGTTAAGTATGCATAGTACAAAAGATAAGGTGGGCTATTTCTGTGGTGGGCTGGAGTGCTAGCAATAAGTTTGGGGTTTTTTTGGTGCACTTCTTCATAGCTCAACTCCTCTCCAATGGTTCCTTCAGGACAATTTCATGAAGCTAAACCCTCTTACAAAATGGTCACCATCTCCCATGCTTCTCCAGGAATGAAACTACAGATTATTCTGTTAAACAAATCCCTTTCAAAATGGCCTCCACTTCCCAGTGCTTCCCAAGAGGAGTAAAGTCAAGCTGCCCTTGGTGAAAATAGTAGCAATATTTTAGGGTCTGTCTACACGTGCAAGTTAGTTCAAATTAAGGAGGCTTAATTCAAACTAACTTAGTTCCTGTCAACAGTAGGCTTTCATTAAACATAGTTAGGTAACAGGCAAATGGAGTTGATGGCCACAGTCTCTTTGCCAACAATAAGAGATGTAGGGCATTTTGAGAAGGGTACCCCCTCCATATCCATTTCTTCCAAACTAAGGTGACCAAATGTCTTGATTTTTATAGAGTCAGTACTAATATTCAGGACCTTTCCTTATATAGGGGCGTATTACCATACCCCATGTCCTGATTTTTCGTACTTATGATCTGGTCACCCTAGCCTAAGTAAGTAAAGCTGAAATGGATCACTTAGGCGAGGCTCAATCTTAAGGTCATTGACTTAAAGTGTAGAATCGGCAACAGCCTTCTATCATAAGGGATGGAAAAGTCCTGTCCAGTACTGAGTCACTATGGGATGCCTTTTGTCCTGTATCTCTATCAGAGGCCTAGTGCTGCCAGAGTGAACCAAAGTGACCTGAGTGCTTCAGCATTTCACTTTGCAAAGTGACTTTAGGAAATGGGATTTCAGTGCTGCTCAAATTTGGCCTGGGCCCCCTCTGCCTTTGGAGCCCTCCCAAAAGAATCTGAAATAATGCCCTCACTGGTTGCAGGTAAGCCTCTGCCAGCTGCTTTCTTCCTCCGGTCTATGCATCCCTTCTTTCCACCCCTTCCCCACAGAGCTGCAATGATGAGGCAGAGATGAGGGACTATAGCCTCCCACTAAGCTCCTGGCATCCACACACAACCCGCACAGGAATGGCAGTGGCTGCCCGGCCAAGCAGTTGAGGCCCTGGCCTCTTTGCATTGCATAGAGCTGGAGAGAGGCAAAGTTCTAGGAGGACAGGCACAGAGAAGGACCTAACCCAGAGGTTTAAATCAAGACTGGGCACATCAGAGGTCTGGCCTGTATTTTTGAAGTACAATGTTGACAATTGTAGTACAAATCAAAAATAAGTCTATTGAAGTCAATAGTGCAAACCAGTCAGCAATGTGGCCAACCTAATGCTAAAAGCATTCAGAAATCATGAGTTAGATCTCCCCCCAATTTTTTTTAAATGTACTTGTGAAGAGGTGACAATTGGTTTGGTGTTTTTAAGGGTTGAATTGAGGGAGCAGGTTGTTTCTGAGGCTGTCTGTGCAGTTGCTCCACATTTTCAAGTTTTCTTTTCCTAATGTGAGCAAGAAAAGATATTTTTCTTAAAAAAAACAAAGGCTAGACTCATGCAGTCCTTTGATTCAACCAGCTAGCACTTTAAGAAAAAAAAATCAAAGACCGCAAGAGTTGTGATAAATTCACAAGAGTTAACAGCACTTAGTCAGTGTAAACAAAGTCAGATTCAGGCCCCTATTTTGCTTCAATGTGAATTACAGTAAGCAAGAGTTTACTCATTAGCTTGAACTCTGAAGTAAACCATTGCAACAAATGCATGTGTATGGACTGAATGTCACATTATATAAGATCTTGTTCTTGGAAGCCAATGCTACATGAAGTAATCGAACACAAACCACAGCACTAGCTAACGTTGGCACTGTTAAAAATGTGAACATTGCTGGGGATCAGGTCAGGCTCTGGAAAATTGTGACCTCAATATAGGCTGGCTGACCTTCTCATAACAAAAAATGATCATTCTTAAAGGTACCCAGCCTAGATCAGAACTTTTCTTAAGGATCTGAAGAGACACTGCAAGAAATTGCTTTCCATGCTATTTCAGTGCTTTCACTTTCTAATGCCAAAGAGGATTCTATTGTGAAATGAAAATACAATGAAATAGCACAGGTAAGCATTTTTTTGGAGGGATTTAACATTTATTTAGAAATTCTAATGCTTTTCTCCTTTCACAATGCTATCTAAGGAGAAGAGAAACTCCTTTATATTGAAAGCATCTTTTTATTTTATTGAGTAGAGTGTTTTAAAATGTGTTTAAGGCATTATTTTAAATGGAAAGCAAAATGCTAATAAAATCAGCTAATTTCTTACTGAGAACTTAAGTCATGAGCACAATCATACCAAGGCAGGTTTTAAGAACAATTTCATTTAAAAAAAATCTAATATATATTAAATTGTTTAGTTAGCATTGAGATACCTTTCTGGCAGGAAAGCATATTTAAAATTAAATTTGTGTGTGATTACAGCAAACATATCCTTATTAACAGCTACCTACATGCTTACAGTCCTTCATGCATTCATGTTTAGTTCCTGATTTATTCACAGTTTGTTAATTGGTGTGATATGGGATGAATATTGATGGCATAGTTTGTGAAGATGATTTCCATACCAAAGAAGGAGAGAATATTTACTGCCTGTGCAAAAGGAAGTTCTTTGCTCATCTGACTTTGAAGTTTGATGAAAGCCATCCCATTTTTTCTTCCTTGGGTACAATAGGTTGTTACCTTTTCATGATAGGCACAACATAAGATGTAACGAATAGAGAATCCAATTTGTGAAAGCAGTTGTTTTTATGAGGCTATGAGCCTGATGCAGCACTGTTACTTCAGGTTTGCATTGGTATGTCATGACATGACTGGATCTCTTTAATAGAAGAGAACTCTGATTAGGATGTTTGGATCCAGAATTACCTCTAAATATCTACACCACAGGCCAGGCAAAATCTGTGTCAGAATTTTGCCAAAATCCCTGGAGGATCGGATCTAGTATTTCAGCTCAAGCCCATCTCCAATCCATGCACATAAGAGGCTGAATGAGCCAAATTGTTTTGGAAATGAGTAGGTGATGCGTGCTGGAGGCAACGAAAGTGGGGAGACACCTACACCTTGAAGTGATACATTTTTCATGCATGTGCGTGCACACGTTATCACAGAGAAAGAAGAGACCTTGAGGGAGCTTGAATAGGAGACTGTGGCAAGGCACAGTAGGATGGAGATTCAGCCAGGAGGAGATGACAGTTGTGAGGAAGCAGCCTGTGAGGAAGCCTAGACAGAAAGGCAGTGGAGTTCACAGAAGGATGGTGGAAGGTGGGAGAAGACCCACTGTGATGCTCCGAGGATAGGATAGTGGTATAGTCCAAAATGGATGTAGGTGATTGCATTTTAAAGCTTGCTATGCTACATCTCCCCATGGAGGTTGCTTCCAAACAGGAATCAAGCAGCAACCAGAGGAAGAAGAATACTTTCTACCATGAACAGTGGCTAGTGGTTCCCTCTAGGCCTGAAGGTTGTACTGGAGAAGACTCCAGTCCCCTTACCCTACCCAAAGAGAAGTGTCCAGTGTGAAGCCCTTAGCAACGACTCGCTGCTGCCCTGAAGTCTATGAAGTAACCCATACAAGTGCAAAGTAGATCTAAAATGCTACTGTTGTGACCTGACATGCAATTTGAACTTACTTCACAAGTAAAATTGGGAATGTTTTTAATTGAATTTATTTCACTGGCTTTTCAAATTGCTGCCTTTTTTAATTAAAAATAAATCACCCAATTCTAGAGCTGGTCAGAAATTGGACAGAAAACTGAAATGAACATTTTAATTTACATGTCTGAGGTGGCATTTCTCTCATTTGTTAGAATTTAATTTAAAAAAAATTGAAAGAAATCAAAATTTGAAAATTTAAATGAACCCTACTTTTAAGTACAGTCAATACTGCAGAACAATTGAGCGTCATACTTTCTGGGTCTAGCAATTCCCTACCTGAGGAAAACAAGTCCCTCTGGGAGGCCAACCAGGTGAGTCAACTCTCAGTCATGCCTTCAGCCTGACAGAGATACGGAGGCAGGTGGAGTACTGACTGGAAATGTTTTGGGTGAAATTATTTTTTATCAGAAAATGTTGATTTGTCAATACAAAAGCTTCCTGTGAAAATATGTTGCGAGAGATCCTCCTAGAACATCTGCCAGTCCACTCATTGGGGCTCTCATCTGGGATGTGAATGATGCACATTTAGACAGGGATCAACCATTTGGAAATCAGCTGTTTTGGGGAGTCTCTCTATCAGAAACCTTCTGTCATTCCAACACAGAATGAAAACAAATGCCAAAACCTCAGTTTTTCATGAATCAGAATTCTCATTTTCAAGCAAGCCCTAGAACTAGAGGCTTCATAGCACAGGTTGGGAGGCAAAAAAGAAATAAGAAAATCTGATGAAGGATAGATTTGACGTAGAGCAATGCTAGAGCACTTAAAACCAAAGGCAAAATTCACACCCGATGTAGTACTTCAGTGGAGGGCTGTAATTATATATTTGGGGTTAAATCCCACTTTCACTGAAGTGAATGGCAAAACTCTGTGAGCTGAGTCTTATCTTTTCTCTACTCCTCATTCTCAGTTGTTCTTGCCTGTAATGCACCGAAACATCAGGGCCAGATGTATCTGTAATGTTCCGCTTGTACCATCCAGCTATTTGAATGTGGCTATGGAAGAGTCACTTATTTCTGAGACAGTGGGAGTCCAGCTGCAAAATCCTTATCTTTTTATAACCTTTTCCTTTATGGATTTTTACTGCAGGGAAAGATTCTGCTCCCTGCTTGCATATCCAGAAATTACTAGTAGAAGTGCTAAATATATAGAGATACACAGGATCAGTCTTGTAGGATTCGGAACTATGAAACACTTTCACCAATTCCTATAATGAACTCACTTGTGGGTAACTGCCAATGTAACCTGGTTGCACTGGGGAAACTGTGTGCTTGAATTAGTCCTTTATGGTTATTTTTTTCATGGAAGACTTCAGGCACCCCCCATCTATCCCTAAAGTTTGCTGGTTACATAGTATCCTGTATGGATGTCACCAACAAATAGACATAGATATATAAGATAAAGAAAATCTGTGATCACAGCTGCATATGATCATTTGTTTTTCTGACTGGATAAAAACAGCTTCACCTGTAGCAGGCAAAATAGGCAGTGGGTGAACTAAATAGATTTTCTTAGGTGGTAGATGTCTGGAGGTAGTAAATGCATTTGAAGACATTGCTAGGTAGTAAAGCAGTTGTTACCAGGTAGCAGATGTTACCAGATATTACATAAATTTGTGATTCTTTGACCAGTTGTTGTAAGGTCCCAATCCTTTCACTCACTGCAAGTTGAAAGCACTCAGCAACATGCCAAAAGAGGTCCTTTAGTGAATTTCTGTTATAGGAGAAGCTCATATGGTTTAGGATTTGAGATCATCTCAGAAAACGACAATGATATGCGCATTTAAGGCTACTTAATAATAATCAGAGAACCCAATCTTAGTGGAACTTAGTATAGGGCACAAGCTGTAGAGCAAATTGATAGAGCTTTACTCATAAATGAGCATTAACCTGTACCAGTGTGTGAGCATGTGGATTTACTGCCACTGAAAAGAGCAAATAGCAGCCGGAGATTTGGGTGCTTATCCAGACTCCAAAGTCCTCTTGAGCCAGTAAAAAAGAGCTAGAAATCTCAAGAGAACAAGCAATCTTGTGATATTTCTGGCACTTCCACCTACCACCTGTGCCTAGAACACAACTGGGGAAAAAAAATCTCTTGTTGCATTTAAGTATTTCCAATCCTGGTAGCAAGTGGAACGTGGAAATTGGGAATGCAGGGTAAACTTTGGAACACTTACAAATCTAAAAACTAGAGAGGAAGAGAGATTTTCCAGTTTAGTTTAATGCTAAAAAATAGGTCAACATAAACAGTCAGAAAGGAAGCAGCAGGTTCTTATTTTATCTGAACTAAATTTACCCATCTGTAACTTTGTCTGTCTGTCTGAGAATTCCCACGAGTCCCATCACAATGACATCCCAGCCTCAAGTACACAAAGTAAGGGTAGCAATAAATTGTCTGAAGGAAAACTGGACATAATCTATATGGGATTTTCTCTGTCGTCTTTCTTCTTGTCGATTTCTCCTGTTCATTCCTGAGCCACACTGAGTACATTGCAAAGACAGCAAAATAGAGACTTTAGATACATTGGGGCCAATACTCCAGATCTATTGAGGTGTCATTGAGAATAGAATCTGACCCATATCATAGCAGTAGATGAACAGCCAAAAGTGTTAATTACTCAGGGAGATGATTTGCAAAAGCGAAAAGGGAAGGAGAGCTCATCTCCCATTGGACATCAATAGGAATTAGGCACCTAATTCTCATTTGAAAAATCTTCCATTAAAACACAGGAGTGTTTCCTTCAAGGTATCACTGTGCATCAGCACTAGGAGCAATGCCTTTGCAGCAGTGTAAACAAGTGTTTAACAAATGTGATTTGAGTTGTTTTTGGTTACATCCACACATTGGTGATCATTAGCAAAACAGGTTGGAAGGCATGTAATCGCTTAAATAAGTGGCAGAGGGTTAAGAGTCTTGGCTTGTAAATGTAATTACAGAGCTTGTCAATATACATTGATTTTCTTCGATCACTTAAAAGCACTCTGAAACCTAGGAGAGTAAAATGAAGGCATGCTACATGGATTGAAACTGGTGCACCAAGAGGCATGATTAACTCAGACTGTCATAGAGGGGATTTTTCCCCCTTCCAAGGCACGTACTTCTGAGATGGAGCTTTCCTCAGAAGTTATTTTTATTTCTTTGAGAGAAATGCCATGTTCCTTGTCTCTCTTTTATGTGCTGATGTTTTTGCAACCATTGTATCGAACTTTGACCTAAAAAAAAGTCAACTAACTACTTTAAGGAACACACAATGGCTGCTAATCTTCAATAACTATCTCCATAGGCTCATCTTCCTTTTTCCAAAGGTCTCTCTTTGCTCATTAAATTTAATGTTTCTGCAGACTAGCATGTCTTTTGAATTATCCCAGTAAGAAACTATAAATCTATTTATACATAACTTCCCTCACCCTCTTTTCCACAAACCTGATCTCTGACCTAATGGAGGGAGGGAATGTTTAAAGGACAAAAAAGAAAATTTACAGCAGGTGGTGTCACCCACATCCACCGGATATCAAACAGGCTATATTGCAGTTGATGCAGAGAGAGAGAAATCCCACCCTGAATTTCTGTTTAACAGTCAAATGCCAAAAATGAGAATAGCGGTGACTGCAACTCACACAGTAACTTGAAGAAATTATAGGTAGTGCCATGAAAACTGTGTTTTCTTTTCAAACAACTGATGGAAGCCACTCAAACTTCAGGTGGACAATCAAAGATCAGGGTAGTGAAAATAATTGGCTCTATGTACATGACTTTGGCAGTTCCATCTGCTAACTCCTCCTAACTTTTCTAGCCCCCATTCATTTCCCTAGTTTCATGTTTGAGTCTTTTTCTTAGGTTTGTTGACCAGATTTTCTGCTCTGTTGCATATTCTTTCTGCTGCTGAAAGATCACAAAGTAGATATTCTGGCTACAAATGGTCAGCTGGCAATCCATAGGGAATGATCAGAGGAATTCTTTGCTGATGTCAGGCTACCAGGAGTTGTCCCTCCTTCTCAACCCAGAGGGACCATTTCAGGTGTGGGGAGGAGAGGAAGGAGCAGTGGCATAGCAGGACTGGTTCATACTTTACCAATATTCCACTGGGATAAGGTCTCTTAAGGATTTATATTTGTGTTGTAAGAGTAAATCAGAGACTGCTCTAATTCTAACCAGGGCTGGCAAGCACTAAATCAGAGTTGCAGCTGGCTTCTTGCATCCCTCCCACTTACCCAGTTCCTAAGCAGAGCGTGCACAGGATTGAGAATCCAGGCCTGTGTTTGAACCTTTGCACAATTGCTTTTTTGGTCTCCTGCTCAGTCTTCAGTAAGGAACAGTGTTTTCCAATGTGCTTTGTGATCTTGAGATGTTAGGAAGGGTCAGCTTTTAGATACACTGGGAAAGATCTTTACAGAAATATCTAAAGAGACAGGAATCACTTTACTCTCCTACATTTGCAAATGTTAGCTTCCTTGTTGAACTCAGGCTCCCTAATTCTCCTGCACCAAGTGAGTTTCTGGCAGCGTATAGTGGAAGTGGGCAGTGCTGCCACTTCTAACCCTCTCTCCTTCAAAAGGTTGCAGCTCCTTGGATTTCGAGAGAGCAGGTGGGAGACCTTGATTCTCCCTACTAATTCTGGGATGATGCCGGTGCTACAGCAACCTGTGCTGCTAACCCAAAGCTTCCCCCAGAGGGATTTCTGAGACAATCATAGGTGGGGAAGACTTTGATGGAATGGCTCCTGTAGGAGCAAATAGAAGCCAGGCAGGAGCTCATGGACAAGGGATCTGTGGGTGGGTGTCCCTTGCATTCAGCTGATCTTATTGAATAGAGAGATAAAGGGGTGGGGAAAACTTCCAGGAAACTCCATTAGCTGAACCTGCTGGAGTTTCTACTGCTGTATGTATGGACAGGGCCCTACCAAACTCACAGCCATGAAAAACAGGTCACAGGCCATGGGATCTGGCTATCAAGGGCAGAGGGGGAGCTGGAGGATTGCCCCCCTTATTTCTGTGTTGCCTTCAGAATTGGGTGGTCAGACAGTGATGGCTGCTGCGTAGTCGCCCAGCTCTGATGGGAGGCAGTGTAGAAGCGAGGCATGGTATGGGGAGGGTCATTGCTTTTTGGGGATGCAGGGCAGGCCTTTACATGTGGACAGCTACCAAAAGCATGGTGCTCAGTGATGCATTGCTGTCACGCCTGATACACAAACAGCCAGTCCAAGGCTTTTTTAACCCCCAAACACTGGACCCAGAGCCATGGAGCACTAAAATTGGTGGCACTCCAGCAGGAGGCTCTTACCATGCATCAGACTCCAGCTGCTGGTCCTGGCCCGATTGGAGAAGGACCCGACTTCCTCCTCCTCCTCGCCATGCCATGCTCCTGGAGCTGAGTCAGACAAACACCTCCAGCTAGAGGAAGCTCTCTGGTTGCTGACTAGGAACCCAGCTCTGAAGACAGTGTTGTCAGCAACAGCAGCCATATTGTAACCCGACCCCAAGAGTCTTGCCATTTTCTTATGGCCCCCATTTGAGTTAGGATACTCCTATGGTTACAGCAGCTTACACTTCTGGATTTAAATATCTGCACCCATGAAATTTAAGCAAGGAGTCCTGTGGCACTTAAAGACTAACATTTATTTATTGTGTAAATTTGTTAGTCTTTAAGAGCCACAGGACTCCTTCCTTGTTTTGCTGTACTAGGCTAACATGGCTACCCCTTAGGAAAGTGGCAACATGAAATTTAAGCTCTTATAAAATCCTATGACCCTGAAATTCAGCAAAATGGATCCTGAATTTTGTAGGGCCCTAGGTATGATAACCCAAAGATTTGAGTCTTAAACTGTAACCTGTTTGGGGCAGTGACCTTGTCTTCCTTAATGCCTGTAAAGGAATGCTAATGTCACTATAAATCAGGGGTGGCCAAACTTATGGAACTCAAGAGCCACACAAGTTGATTATTAAACCTTCGAGAGCCACACTGTTGCATATAGCCACATACTTTTACCTACTCCAAAATTACTAAGTTTAAACTTCATTACACTCGTTAATTTTATTGTAAAATGAGGACAAATATTGATCCTGCTAATGTCAAATTCTAATAATTATTTAAGGTTACCATGAAAATTAGGCCTAGACAGCAAAACTTAGCTGCTGCTCCATGTAAAAGACTGCACGCCAGTGGTGAGTTTTTTAAAATCCCAACCATGCCGCTCTTCTCCCCACTATCCTGACCCCCCTCCTAAACTCCTAGGCTGGGCTACTTTCCTAAACTGATTTGCCGATGTTCTTCCAGGAGCCACAATTTTTCATTCAAGAGCCCCATGTGGCTCCTGAGCCGCAGTTTGGCAACACCTCCTATAAATAATAATCTGCAGAACATGCCTGTTGCTTTGGATTTCAACCTGAGCATGCAAGAGCTAGATACAGACACAATGGGGGAAAGAAATCCACTTAAAAGTCCAACAGAGAATTGCAAGTCCCTAAAGACGGACAGTACCTTGTAAAAGGTTTTGTCTGTAGGACTCTGTGCACTTTGCAACGGATTGAAGATTCCACAAGGAACAGATGCTTTCCAGGTGCCACGGCTGAGGCAAAGCGAACCAATGCTTTTTTTGTTTTTTCAGAACCTTAATGCTTTCCACTCGCTTTATCAATGTCCTTTAACTTTTATTAAACTAATCTTAGGTTTGCAGTTGCCAGCCTGATGAACTTGGAGATGCATTTGTTAAATAAAGCAAACCTGTTTCCTCAAGAGGTTTTCTTGCAGTCAGTTAACAAGTCTAATAATGACCCGAGTAGTGGGAGGGGGGAAAACAATTATTTGGGTAGTGGAATAGAGCATTCATTATGTTAATTCAATCCCAAGCTTTTACAGTATTGTTTGGCATTAGCAGGCAAAATTTCACTGGCCAGGCTACATTTCTAGGTTGCTCCATCTCATGTTAGAAATGTGCAAAACCATTTGGAAACTTTAAGATTTCTGCCACATTGGGGCAAGCAGAGAGATGAGTTAATGCTTCAATCTTATGGAGCTGGATATTGAGGTTCAAAACCTAGCTCTGGTTCACAAGTTAAATGACGGCTTTCATTTCATCTGTTGGTCCCTAGTGGATGTTTTTCTTTGTTAACCCACTGGAAAAACCTAATACAATTTATGATGGTTGGCAGGCTATGTTCAAGAGAGGCCCAGGGCTGGAAATAGCGAGGAGTAGGACGATGAGGTGGTTTTCCAGAGATGTGTGGAGATGCTTTGCACAGTGGTGGTTTCTCCTGTGATTGATAAGTGCATGTTCCTCTGTTTTCTTAATTTCACGGGACTATCATCTGGTCTACGCATAGCCAAGAGTATTCAGGGGGATATAGAGGTGCATGCACCACTTCCTGTTCCTTTGGGGGGTTTGGACTAATTCTTCGAGAATTCCACACAGGGCTATGTCACAGGGTGAGCTGGCCCGCTGAATGGGTTTGGATTGAGCTGCAGAAATGCCAGGTGTAGCTCACTTACCAAAGTGCAGGAAATGGGAGGGGAAGTAAGGGCAAAGCTGTCACGTGATGGGAACATGTGACTCAAACCATGTATACTGGAATGATTAAATGGGCATCCTGAGTTTAGTCAGAATCATGTAGTATAACCATAAGAGTAGGAACTATCTGAGAGATCTGCGATGATAGATGAAGGTTGGAAGAGTTGGGGGGAAAAGCTCACCCTACCAGCCAAAGCGAGACACCTGGCTTGGGTTTGTGGCAGTCCAGAAGAGACATAACTGGATTGCTGAGCCCAAAAGGAACATAATAAGCAGGTCAGTCTGACAAAGAAGGCCAGGGGATTCTAGTTTTAAGTTGAGTTGCTTAACACTGATAAGCTTCTTCCCTCTTCCAAGGACTAGTTACAGAGCATCAGTTGTGGTGATTCTGTTTGGCTGTGGTAGTGGGGAAATGAAGCAACGGTGCTTGGGTAAGGCTCTGTTACAAGTTCTCAAGCTAGACATATCAGTGTGGTAGCAGCCTCCGCCCTGGAAGAACAACACATGCTCTCCCTCCATGCCTGGCCTGTTCTCTGGTAGGGAGGATAGTGAAACAGGCCAGGCTGGTCCTTGCTTTCCTACACTTTTTCCGGGGATACAAGAAGAGTGCAAAGACTACTATGCTATCTGGATTCTAGATAGAATTGCAAAAAACTAGGGGGAGTCCCTCCTGACCTTCCCTTCTCCCTTGTGCATCCATGCAAGAGTGATCTGGAATCTGGCCCCTTGTGAGCACAGACCTGAAGCTGCTGAGCCAAAAGATGTATGGGTAGTGACTGAAGTTGGAAGATTAGGCCCTCTCTGGGTGACCTATGCATTCAGCTTTCACCCACTTCCCTCATATTTTTTGAGGAGGAGTTTGAAGAGAAATTATTTTAAGTAGCCAAGGTGCAGTGTGGTCCAGGCAACAGCAGAAGATCCCATTGTCCCAGGCTAGATGAGAACGCCATCTCCCAAAACAAACACTTCTTTCTCCCACCTTCCCCCTGCTGAGTTTGCAACTGCCAACTCCTCACATTGCCACCAAGACTGGGGATGCATGTGTTTCGTAGAGGCAATGCTTCCATTTCCCCTGCAAGAGATGTTGTGTTCAGACAACACCATGTTTCTACCATCCCCCAGAACCTCCTTTTGAACAGCCTCAGAAGAAGGGCTGAGGGGATGGAAGAGGGCTAGGGCTCAGAAGAGAGAGCCAATAACAGGTGACTTTAGAGTTATTAATATAGACCAGTGATTGTGAAACTTAGGGTCAGGACCCAGTACTGTGTCTCACACCCTGAAGCATTGGGTCATTGCAGCCCTTTCTGCCACTACCAAAAGACTAGAGTGCATTGCTCAGAGATGTAATTGCTGGGTCGAGGTCATAAATGATGATTTTTTTCGACTGGGTCTCAAGAAAAAGTTTGAAAACCACTGCTAGACACCTCTTCGCTTAATGTTTATATTATGTTATATTTATTATAGTATAGCAACACTGAGAGGCCTTAATTTAGATTGGTCCCCATTACACTAGCTGTTGTTCCGACATGTATTGAGAGACAGTTCCAATCCCAGCCTCAAAGTGCTTGAAATTCAAAACGACAAGAGTAGCAAAGCACCTGACAAAGTGGATTTTTCTCCTTCGAAAGCTCATGTGACAAATTATTTAGTCTTTAAGTGCCATAGGACTCCTTGTTTGTTTTACTGAACTAGACCAATGCAGCTGCCCCTTTGGAAAAGGGGGAAACAGAGGAATGCTGAGCTATTGGGCAAGGCCCACAGCTTAGTTTGAAAACGTGTTTCCTTTGAAAATGTGCTGCCTTCTTTGCTTAACTATTCACAAACATTTTACACTATTGAAGTAAATGCAAACAACACACCTCAGAGGTTTCTTAATTTTCTGTATCTATTTAGGCTTTAAAGTAGTAGATAAATATTGATTTCAGCAAACACATACCAACATAAAGACTTCCATGGATAATGATCCAAATTTACAACTAGCCAAAGAACAATGCTACTCGGGCACTTAAGAGACTGAGTTAAAGATATTTACTTTTCTGTATTCTGACATGTGATATTACCAATGTGCATTTTAATAGTTATCAAGCTTTAACTCTTTGAATCGCATTATCAAATCATCATCAAATAATTGCCATCTCCCCTTTCTCACAACTGAAATTGATTTAAATTGATAAACAATTGAAAAAGGCTTTTTAAAAAAATCAGTATCTATCAAAAATATATATTAAAAAAAAAAAAACCACTGAATTCTTCCAAGCCTATAAGACACACACACAGCCACACACACCCCTCCCCAAAAGGGGCAGCTGTGTTAGTCCAGCTCAGTAAAACAAACAAAGGAGGAGTCCTGTGGCACTAAAAGACTAACAAATATATTTATTGCAGGAGCTTTTGTGGGAGAAAATCCCACTTTGTCAGACACAAAAGCTCCTGCAATAAATATATTTGTTAGTCTTTAAGTGCCACAGGACTCCTTGTTGTTATATAATACACAGTTATAGATAAACAATAGCAACCTAGATAGTTTGTGATGCCCCCCCCAGGTGTTTTTTAAATAAAGTTTCTTAATACCCCAACATTTGTATTTCGGGATATCAGATCTCTTTTAATGCCATTTCAGTTCTTGTACCTTTTTTTTTGGTGCAACATTGCCTCTTTAGTTATTTTCAGACCATCATATGGATTTTTCATTGAAACATCTATGTTAACTTTTATCATCTTTGGTCTGCTTTGTAATTTTGGAAACAGATATAAAGAATGAGCAACCCAGAGCACAGTAATATAGTGGGAAGCATCCTTCATAAGTCAATTGAGGAATTTAATAATCTCTTTAGAAATAAGCTCTGCAGCTATGAGAAAAATGTGTGGGTTAAAGGCCTTCCAATTAAGAAAGGTTTCTCTGTGGATTTATAGGCTGGTGGTTAGCTCTTCCTGTTCGTGTTTCTATGGCAACTGTCAGGTAGATTTTCTGCTACTTGCTAGGAAGTTGGAAATGTTGAGTCTGGTTGAGCCTTTCAATTCACTGAAGCTTAAATGCAATTCTTTGCAAGGAACTGGCATTTAGCCTGGGTCATTTATTCATATCTATAAAGCAATCTATTATTATAATCAAATGTGAGGTTTTTTGTTGGGATTATTTTGGGGTACGCCCTTATTTTTTATATTATTGTCCCACAATCTGTTTTTAAATCCAGGGTAGGAAAGGTTTGAAAGCTGCAGCTGGCCTCTTTCCTGTCCGTTGGCGTATAGCTTTAATTACAGCCCAAAACGTACATAGGCATGTCTTTTTTTCTGGTCTGGTTTTTACAAGCTGTAATCACCCCTGGTGATATTTGTGATGCCAGTTACAATCCTGGAGGCTCATTAGGGCTGAGACACCTGTATTACAAGAAACACAGCTTACAACCTTTTTTCCATTTCCCTTGTCTTGTTGATTTGCTTGGAGAGTAAATAACTTTTGTTGTTGTTTAAAGTTCTGTGCATTCATCTTAATTTTCACTTCTGAATCTGTGCTTGCACATGGATTTCTTTGTGTTCCTTATAGTTTCTGTTGCAAACTGACTGCAGTTTGACAGCTCTGTGTAGTTTCCTTTCTTTTAATTCTGTAACATCAGGATACAGTTATGTTCCTATGCTGTTGGTCTTTTTGTAATGTGGGATCTGTGCCATCAAAATAATATAATAATACTATTCCTTATGTGAATAAGGCCAGTAGGATTTGGTCCAAAAACAGAAAATAGGAGGGCCAAAACCTCAGCTAGAATGAATGACAGAAAGGTGGCCTTCTGGTTAGGGCCATAAGCTGGGACTTTAAGGACCTTCATTCAGTTCTGGAAGTTTTGAAACAGCTTTCCAAAGGGAAAACAACAAGGAGTCGTGTGGCACTTAAGGACTAATAGATTTATTCTTCTCATGAGCTTTCATGGGAGAAAATCCCACTTCCTCAAATGCTTTGAAGATGGGTGAACTTACAGAATGGGATGAAAATAAATGCAAGGGGGTGTAAAACATAGGATCAGGTCATACAGTAACAGCAAATCAGAGCAGTGTTAGGTTCAAACCCTGGGAAGCCTGAAGTCAAATTACCTTTTAGAATGCGAAAAGAACCCATAGTCTTGATTGTCCTGCTTTCACAGAATTTAATTTGCATATTAATTCAAGTTCAGCTGTTTCTCTTTGAAGTCTTGATGTCCCAGTCACATCTCTGATGACGGTCGTTAACAAATAATTTGAGTGATTAGAAAGATGGTAGTGCTCAGCAACTGTTTTTTTTGTTTTGTTTTGTTTTTTGTTTTGTGATTTCTGATATCAACTCTATATTCATTTATTCTTTTGCGCAGGGATCATCCTTTTTGTCCAATGTATAAGGTGTTGGGGCATTTCTGGCACAAGATGGCATAGACCACATTAGTAGATGAGCAGGTAAATGAGCCTTTGATGGAGTATAGGTCCTAATCAGGCCCGGGGTTTGAACCTAACAACTGCTCTGATTTGCTGTTACTGTATGACCTGATCCTATATTTTACACCCCCTTGCATTTATTTTCATTCCATTCTGTAAGTTCACCCATCTTCGAAGCATTTGAGGAAGTGGGATTTTCTCCCATGAAAGCTCATGCGAAAAATAAATCTGTTAGTCTTTAAGTGCCACACGACTCCTTGTTTTTTTTTGCTGGACTAGACTAACACGTCTATCCCTTTGGAAATTTCCAAAGGAAGCAGAGCTGGCAAAAAAACAAATTGGCTTTGAGACTAAGCTTGATCAGTTTGCTTACAGTGACGTGTGGCCTCTCCCCAGTGGAATACTAGATGGGGAGGGTTCTGAATTAAAAAAGAAAATTCTTTTTAGGTGTCTGGCTGGTGGGTCTTGCGACCCTGCTCCTTGTCCAATCAACTACCATATTTGGGGTTGGGAAGAAATTTTCCTCTTGGGTCAGGTTGGTAGCAACCATGTGATTTTTATTTATTTATTTTGTTTGTTCACTTTCCTCCTCTGTGTAGGGCACAGGTCACTTGCTAGTTTAAACTAAATGGTGAAGTCGCTGTATCTTGAAGATTTTAATTTCATGATCTGAGGACATCAGTGACTCAGTAAGAGATGGGTCTGCTACAGGAATACATGGGTAAGCTCTGTGGCTTCTAAAGTGCAAGAGATTAGATTAGATGGTTCCTGCTTACCTTCAAGTCTAGAATTCCCTTGGTCTCAGGCTGCTTATGTGATCCGGCAAAAGTCAGGGCAGATCCTAACTAGTGTAAGTTATCATGGCACCCCTGAAGTCAGCAGAGCTATGACAATTTTCACCAGAATCATCATCTGCTGTCTGTGCCTTGTACTCCATCTGTGAAGAGGAGATAGTATATCCAACTTCAGTAGGAGAGAATGAGGGATTCCCACATCAGAATATCCTATAGCTCTGTAGTTAGAGCAGTACTCTTCAAATCCACTCTCTGCTTTTGTAAGAGAGAGGCAAGTTGAATGTGGGTCTGACACACCACAGGTGAATGCCCTGACCAATGGGCTAAGAATTTTAAAGTGGTGACTCCAAATCCATCTTCTCTGGTTGGATTTTGAATGGGACCCAATTCAATGGATGTACTCTGAGTGCACCTTCTGTGTCTGGCCCCACACATGACTGGTTTTCACCTGATGTGGGTGGTGCTCTGGGGCTTCTGTCGGAGACAGGTGTCCACATGCCTACAGACAGGCAGAAGCAGGAACATGGTGCCTAGGAAACTCTGCAAGATATAGGTGGTTGTGGGGTTCAGTGGGAGTTTTGTGGATCATAGGGGAGCTGAAAATTTGATTTGGGCACCTAGTCTGAGATTAAGGCCCATGAATCTGAGGTCTAGGTGTTTATGTACATTTGTGGCTCCCAACCCTACTGCCTTTTTAAACTCAGTTTGTAAAATGACCCTTTTGTACAAATAAAGAAAGATAGTGCCCCTACCTTGAGGTTTAGGAACAGTCTAACAATTACAGTTCTTATTAGTTTAGGGCCTGTATTATGACTTGTAGTGTACATATATAACTCTTATGTGGCGTAAGAGCCTCCATGGCCTTAGTTTTCTGCGGGCTACCAAGATGTTGCATCTAGGTATGCTGCAGTAAGTGGGATCATCTGTTTGTTCGCCCACTCTGCGTGGAATAGGGAGGAGAGGAAGGAACAGGAAAGAGCCAGTCTTGGCTCCACTCCATCTCTCGCTGATCAGCACAAGTGAGCCAATGAGTGGCGTAATGATTTGCAACTGTCAGTCTCAGTCCATCCTGGATCAGTGAAGCACAACACATTCTGCATCTACTCTCAGGGGGTGATAGGTGCCTGCCTCTGCCCAGGGCTCTTCCTGAAGTCAAATAAAATTCCTTAAACAAACTAAATGAAAATAAATGTCTGTGACTGAGTGCTGGGCAACATCAAATAAACCAGCACTCAGGTCACTGCAACTCTAATTAATCATACCAAAGCAGACCTCCTTTAGAAGAGCCCTGCCTAATTGATGATCTGAGAAGAACTGAGAGGTTTATTAGTCCACTCAGCAGATGATACTAAAGGCACAGGTTGAAAGTGGGAAAAGGTGAATGCAGAAGGAGAGAGGTGATTGACTGATCTTTCCTCAAGATTTGAGGGCAGGTTAGGACTGTAGGGATGAGCTATGTTGTGTACATGGGTGGTGGCTTACTAACAGTAAAGATCTGAGCTGGATTTGGACTTGATCAGAGGCAGGAGCAAAAGGAAAAAAAAAAAACAAAACCAAGGAGTCGTGTGGCACTTAAAGACTAATAGATTAGTGCCACACGACTCCTTGGGTTTTTGTGGGGTTTTTTTGTTTTGCTGGACTAGACTAACACGACTATCCCTTTGGAAAAGGAGCAAAAAGGCCTTGCTACACTGACCCAAATCAAATACTGTTCTGAAACATTAGTGACAAAGGAGCAACTGGGGTTTCTTCATGCCTGAGTAAAATATTAACTCTTAGTGGATTCTTTAACTGCTGTAAAGAGCCATACTGGCCCAACCATGGAGGTGAACTAGGCAGTTGCCTGGAGTGCCAGACATTAAGGGGTGCCCAATTAGATGGAAGTGATTTTTTTCCTCTATTCAAAAAAAAAAAAAAAAAAGTTAATTTGTTATCTTTTATACCATGAGGGGGTGGGGCACTAAAGTCATAGGTCACCTAGGGCACCAAAAACCCTTGGGCCAGCCCTGATTATGGCCATATCTGTTTTAAATGTAAAGGCTGGTTTTGCAGAAGACCTTTAGTACTATGAGGTACTGGTTATGTTTGTACATGTGTTTTGGAAAGACTAAAAAAAAGTTTTCTGAGGGCTATTAGTCGAGTTCCAGCAGAGTTCTCCATCCCCAAAATGTTGACCAAAAAACCTGGTATAACTTCTTACTCATTAATGGAGTAGTGTCTTCCTGTGGCCCCTAATTAATTTATACATTTCACTATCACAGTTCTTTGACAGATTCACATTGTCAGTATTGCCTGCACACACCAGGATTATCAATATACAATTATCATGTGACTTTTGTCAGAAGTTTTCCCCAAGACAGAACAGATTCAACCAATTTCTATGCTCTGTTTTATGTAACAAGTAGAATTCTGAAGAAATTGAAAATGATGTTTACACTTGGTTCAATGCTCTAACTTGAGTAGAAATATTTTATTTACATCTGGTGTAATGGCAAAAAATTAGCCCTGTTTGCCTATCTGTATAATTGATTTCCCTTTTGTCTTCCAGATTTCTTTCTGTTGTTTAAAATTAACTCTTTACAATTGCGAGTCCTGTTAAAATTATCTTAAAATTCTTCTTCCACCCTTACCCATTTAAATCCAGAATGACTTCACTGAAGTCAGTGGAGTGACTCCAGGTTTACATCAGTGTAACTCTCGACATAATGTAGCCTAATAGCTTTGCAGAACTAGGATTTATTTTACGTGCCATCGGGATGCAGATCTAGATTTTTGTAAAGCTGTCTATTCCTTTTCTGTGCTGGATTCTTTCAGACACACTTAGACTCCCACGTTTCCAACCAAAATATACCTCTTCATGTTCAGTTAAACATATCGATACTATATGGTATTGATAAGGACACACACCCTTATTTTTGTATATCACACCGAGCCTACTCCCATTGAAGAAAACAGCAAATGTCTCATTGACATCAGTGGGGTCAGGCACAGGGCTCATAACCCATCCTCTGTGAGAAGATGAGAAAGTACAGATGAACTAAATTACATCAGTGTTGTTCTCTATTTTATTCTGTTTCATATACCAGAGAGCATACGTCATCAGGAAGCTCTTACCCTGCATAATTTAAATGTGAAAGAAGTTTATTTGAAAACGTTTTAGCTAGTGCTGATTGTTCGTATTATAAAAAGGAATAAGCGAGTCTTAATTGTTGCTATGGTAACTAACATCTGCCATGCTATGCCGCTAGAGAAAAGCGTACAAGTTCTATGTGCATTTCCTTTTGACTTTACATAGTAGAGTGGCTGAGGGCATGGCTCCTTAGCAGCGACTTCACAAACACAACTAGAAGGCACTCTGTGAAAGACGCATTTTAAAACTGATGGAAATAAATATCTTTTTTATTCAACACAGAACGTAGTTGTCATATGGAAATTATCCCCTTGTTTCTAAAACCAAAAAATAATAGAATTTAAGGCATGGCATGTAACTATGGCAAGTCTGCCTATCCCCTGTTTTATATGGGTAGGGGTCACTATCCCACCACAGCTCATTCTCTCAGCCCCCTTATCTTCAGTAAATGCAGCATAATGGCCAAAATCAATGGGCCTGTTTTTCCTCTCAGGACTGTATGGCCTAAGTCAACAAAGCAGCTCTTTCTATCAGGGCAGTGTAGCCTATTGGCACATTTGGGAAATAGGGCATCATCTAGGGCAGGTTTGTCCAACATGCGGCCTGGGGGCCAGAATCTGACCCACCACAGGCTTTTATCAGCCTGCCGAGTGCTGCCTCAAGAGCCTGGGAGCTGAGTCTGGCCAAGGCTGTCAGACAGACATTGATAATTTGTGCAAGCAAAAGCAGTGCCAAATACCACACTAATCACTATTTTATTAAAGTTTATTAATAAAGATCAATTTGTATGTCTTACCTATGAAAAATTTTCAAACTGCCCCCTCCCCCAACTGAGAAAAGAATTTGAACTGTGGCCCCTCACCCGTAAAGGTTGGGCACCCCTGGTCTAGGGGTATGTGGTGCCTGGGGTAGGGGGGGCCTCAGACATCCTGCACTTCTGAGCCTCATCCCAGGGCCCTGGCAATGGCAGAAGTACTCACCACCAAGTCAGCAGGGCTCATCCCAAAACAGACTGACCAGTTCTTTAATTTTCCCACAGTAGCTGCATTTACTGAGCTATTTCCTTCCCTGTCATCCATTGCAATGATCCACAATCCACCAGGGTTCTCAGCTGGTGCAGATTCTGGCAGCTCTGTTCCCTTTCTGGGTTTGTCCAACATACTGGAATTCCTCAGGGGCTCTGCATGCTTTAGCTGTGGGTTCAGAGTCCATCACAGCAACTTAGAGAGAGCAGGTAGTCTGCCTAATACCCCTTCAGCAGCCAGTTCTTCCTAAGCTGCTTGGATCCTTCTTATATCCAATCTCTAGCCAGACGATGCCCAGCAAGAATGAAGGGATGTGGTCTCCATAGGCCACAGGCTATAGTTAACCCTTGGTGAAGCAGGACTTGACAAGGAAGGTTGAGAAATTTTTTTTTTATATGTAATGGCAACAAGCATAGTTACAGTATTTAGAATTAATATTTAGAGTCTTGCAGATGCACGGGTATCTGCTGCACATCTGCCTGGTATCTGCATCCAACCACAGACCCATTGCTGCAGATTGACCCGCGGTTGCAGATTCTATTTTTATCTGCCCGGGGTGCGATCCATTGCTGCTGTGATCTGCATCAGCAGCACAGGGGAACAAGAAAGTGCTCCAGCCAATCCTAGCTCAGCTCTGATAGTGGTCTGCCAGCCAATCAGAGTCTCAGCCACAGCAGGCTGAGCCTTGGAGAGTCACCACTCGTTGTCAGCCAGCCAGCATGCTGGCCTTTAATTGGCGTGTTCCCCATGACTTCCCTGCCCACTTCTTCCTTTTCTAGTTTACAGTTTGCATGCCATGATGTCAATCAAATATTTCATTGGTAGCCAAGGAGATGGGTGAACCGCAAACAAGAAAAGGAAAGAAAAGGAAAAGTGGGTGGGACCCATGGGGGGAATGAGTCAATCAAAGGCTAAAATGCTTACTGTGAGCCCAAGCTCAGTTGCGGATGTGGTTATGGATATGGATAAAACATGGCATGTGGATCGTGGATCAAATAGATACTGGCATTGAGACGATCCAAACTGGATGCAGATCCACACTTTTGTATTTGTGCAGGGCTCTATAAATATTTATAGAAGGGCTATAAACATTCATGTTTCATAGCTCAAGCCAACCCATAAATAAGCATAAAGAAGAAAACTCCCTTAAGGCCTGTAATTGTTCAGTAGAGGGTTTCTTGCTCTTCCCTCTGAAAATCTGGTATTGATCACTGTCAAAGATATGGACCATAGGTCTCATTAAATATGGGATATCTGTGTTGCTGTTTTAACTGCCAGTGACAAATACCAGACAGTGTTTTGCATGTTTGTTCCTAAACAGGACTCTTTCCTTTGTAGGGCATAAGGCAGGAAAATATTGACTACTGCTTCATCAACAGTTTTTGATAAAGCAGCAAATGGAGGCCTGCCTCTGCCCCTCACCCTGCTGCCCCCACCACCATCCTCTTGGTTGATGCTAAAATAATTTGATGCACTTCCCCTCTATTTATAGTCCAGACAATTCAACTGCAAGGCAGGTGGTTCCATTGAAAGATAAACAAACTTGTAACAAAACCCCACTGGTTCATAAATGACCAACTGTGCTGACATGGCAAGCTGCAGGGGACTTAACCTACCATGGGAAGTTGTCCATTTACTGTACTACAGACTAAGACCTCCTGTCGTTTTCTTGGCCAAGAAACAGCTGGTGCTATCTCTGTTTTCGTCTTTAAAAAAAAATTGATTTCTGTAGTCTGTTAAAAGGATTAAGAGTGGGGTATTTTTTGTTGTTTTTGTTTAATATATGAAACACCATAACATCTTTGCTTCCTTGGCCTAACATACTTATTGATTTCAAATTGTCTTTTAGGAGATTTTTGTTAACATTTTTCTTCTTTTAAAAATAGAATGCTGGGTCTAATGGTTTACTCCCTGGAGTTCTGGACTTTAGACCTTTTGCATCTTGATCTCTCGTTTTGTTCTTGTTGCTGGCTTTGTTGCTGAATTCAAGCTACTTTCTACGCTCCACTGGGTTTTTATTCAGTATATAAAGATTAAAAGGACATATGAAAATTGGTTTTCTACCCTCTTATTCGAATTTCAGAGGCTCTTGGGCAGCAAAACACCATATTTGTGTGGTTTTTTTAATGGTTTAAGTATGTTAGTCAAGGTTTTAAAAAAAGACTCCTAAAATTAGACTCCTGAATCTATTGATAGCCACATAAATAAATTACCAGATTTTCAAAAGTTCTGAGTACTGAACGTTAATTACTGGCAGATTTTAGCCAACCTGTTCTTAAACACCTCCAGTGATGTGTTCCATAACTGCCTTGAAAATCTATTCCAGTGCTACCTGTCTTTATCGTTAAAAAATGATTCCTAATATCTAACTTAAATCTCTCTTGATGCAGATTAAACTAATTATCTATAGATGTAGCAGTGATGAACAACTGTGGTAGTACCCAGTATAGTTTATGGCAAATGGTGTGTACTCGTCACTTTGTAAAATCAGGCAACTAGTTTAGGAGCTAGTTGCCATTATTTTTTACTCCCCTCTAACCCTACCACACCTACAATGGCCCAGCTCTCTGTTTTCAGGTCCACAATCCAGGAGCCATATATCTTTGACCAGAATACAGGAGGTTTTTATCCACAACTCTGGATTTTGCCCCTTGGTGCTTGTTAAATAGGACATGAAAGCTATGTCTACATTAGCAAATTAGTCCAGATTAAAGAGGCTTAATCTGTACTAATTTGACCCCTGTCTAACCTAGGCTTTGCCTAGTTCAAATTAATTTTTTTTTGGTTCAAACTAAGCAAAGTTTACTTCAAACGGTATGTTTTGAACTGACTGCTTAGTTTGAACTTATTTCAAATTTTAGTTCGAACTAGCACAAAGTAGTCATGCTAGTTCAAACCAAGTTTGAACTAGCAGCTAGTTCAAATTAACAGCAGTTTTTAGCTTGAACTAACCTTTTGAACTAAAAAGTTAGTTTGAACTAAAAAAAAAGTCTGGCTAGTTTGAACTAAAAAAACACAGTTAGTTTGAACTATCTTGGAACTGCTTAATTTGGACTAAACAAGTCTGAACTAAGCTTTTAGATGCAGACATAGCCTTAAAGATGAGCAAATCAGGTTACTACATGAGAATCCATTTTTAACCCTCATAGTTATAGGGAAAACATGACCACCTTAAAGCAGTCTAACATCAGAAGACAAACAGACTTAAGACAATCTGATCTTTCTTGGAGGGCTTAACTCATTCTTTTTGAACTCCTAAAACTGGCAACTTCTCAGCTCTTTCACCTGTTCATGAACTCTTTTAGAGGAACTCTATGAAGACAAACCTGGAGAGACAAACGCTGGAAGCGGTTGACTTGTCTACTTGCATCCATTATAGCAGTCATGTTGATGAACAAGACATAAGAACGACCATGGAGTGCAGCAGCACTTTTAAAGCCTAACAAATTTATTTATTACATGAGCTTTCATGGGAGAAAAATCCCACTTTGTCAGATGCTTTGAAGATGAGGAACTTATAGAATGGGAGGAAAGTATATATAAGCAAGTGTAAGTCATAGGATTAGGTCAGACTGTTAGAGCAAATCAATGCAGTAGTTTAGACTCAAATACTAGCGAACACCCTATAGAGGCAGATGTGGTCAAATCACCTGTTGTAATGATAAGAAAATCCAAAGTCCTTATTTATCCCTGAAACATCATTCTTAAATTGGCATATGAATTCCAGTTCTGCAGTTTCTCTTTGAAGACTTAATTTGTTATTCATTTGTTTGAGCACAGCTATCAGCAAATCATCAATGGCATGATCAGGAAGATTGAAGTGTTCACCTACTGGGTTTTGAACATTGTGATTCCTGATGTCACATTTGTGTCCATTTATTCTTTTGCACAGATTCTCCCATTTGTCCAATATATAAGGTGGTGGGGGGGTGGCAACATCAGGGGAAGCTGCAAAACCAGGGGCCAAACCCACAAATCACCAACAGGCAGTACTTAAACCAGTCTCCCAGTCAGTAACAAAACATGCTTCTGATTCCCGACTTGGTCATCACCAAGCATAACAAAACAGAAGCAGCCCCCTTTGACACATCAGCTCCTCTGGTCCCCACCGAGCCACTGGGTCTCTTAAAGAAATAGGTTTTCTTGACCCCAAAGGGGCAGCCACATCACCCAGAACAATATAGGCTAGGATCTTACCCAAAATATCACACTACCAGCCAATCCTTTAGTAACTACAACCAAAGGTTTAATATAAAAAGAAAAGAAACAAACTATGAGATATGTTAAAGGGTCAAAGTGAATCGTATACATACAAATGATTTAGTGTCCATAAAAAGCAAGTCCTTGAAGAGTTTGCAGTTTAGTCCAATTCCTCTGGTATACACCCAACACGTGGCTGGGTCTCAGTCCGTTGTTCAGTCCCAGAAGAATAGTTCCAGTGGCGGGTGTTTGGTTGCAGACAGATGGAAGACAAAATGGAGATGGGGCTACTGCTTTTTATCACCTCTGCTTTCCCCGTGCTCTCAGTCCTTGCCAAATCAAAATGGAGTTGAGTCACCTGGTCAGTCTGGGTGACTCATCAAATAGGTTTCTTCCTAGTCGCACTGTAACTAGGAGCTTTTTTAATGTGCCATTTAGAGGACAATGTTTTTACAGCCCACCCTGTCTGGGAATGCCTTAGAATCCAATAACTTGGAGTACAAATAAAACAAATACATTCCTAATTTCTGTTACAGATATGACATGTATATATAAACCATATAATCAGATTACAATCTTTCTATTGGTACCCAGCATGGCATACCACATATGGATTATTGCAAATATGAAATATTAATATTAAAGGTAATCATAAACAGTCCCCTAGATCCAGACAGCATCACAGATGGAATAAATCACATTGGTGGATGAGCATGTGAATGAGCCCTCGATGGAGTAGCTGACTTTATTATGGTGATTGATGATGTCTTTTGTGCAGCAATGTGGGTAAAGTTGGCAGCATGGTTTGCTACAGGGATATGTACCTGCTTAAATGGTTCTGTTGTATGATCTGTAGTTGCTGGTGGGTATCTGCTTAAGTTGGGGGGGCGCTATCTGTAAGCAAGGAACCATTCCCTGAGTTTCACCTCTATAGACAGCCCTGGTTTTTTGTTTTGTTTTTTATTAATGGGCTTGATCAATTTTTTTTTTCAAGTGGGCTGTAAAAAAGCATGATAGCCTGTTTGTTACTTTCTTTTCTTGTGTCCTGTCTAAAACTTAGGTTGTAAAATCTTGAGCTCATGTGCCTTAAATTTTACTCATTCTGTTAAGTACCTAGCACAATTAATATTACATACACCTTAGTTGGTTGGTAAACTTATTGTGGTTTTCCTGTACTATATCTTTTCTTGAGCATCATTTCAAGTTCTGTCAGATTCTGCGTGCCTTCTAAACTATGCATTTATAAAACACAGTTGATTAAAAGGAAGGAATTGCCTTTAAATTATCAGGTTTCACATTCAACAGCCTTGTATGTATAGCATAGGTGCTAGAAATGGAACAGATATCAAATCATCCAGCTAATCTTCTTGCAACTGCAGAACACTATTTGCCTTGTTATCAAATAAAAAAGTAAGGACTGTATAAAAATTTAAGCTCAATGGCTTTAGTCATAGGACATAAATGTCATTAGTATTAAATATATTTTTATTTGTGGAGAATTTTGAAAGGTACAAATGAGAGTTAGGTGTCCAACTCAATGGAAATGAGACACTAGATTCCCATTTGTGCAGCTGAAAAATCTTCCATCTAAATTTTTATGGAATTCTTACCCTCATGATAAACCATAAAAAAGGACTTGCTTGGTAACCCTTGAAGTTCTGCTGGGTTTGTAAGCTGAAATGGGATTTTTACACACTTTTGAAATAAAAATCTCAGTATAATCTTTATATTAAAATGCAAAAGCTCTTTACAACAAACAAAACAAAAACCTTTGGTTTACAAATGGTGAAAGCTGACTTCTTCATCACCTTTTTAATTAAAGTTCTGCCTATTTTATCCTTCCAAAAACTCAGTTTACAGGCTGATCTATTCTTCTATCAAAGATTTGATCAAAGGAGTCATTGAGCACTAATGAGTGTCTTCAGAACTGGCAGTTTTAATTACTGCAAATTTTAAAAGTTACTTTCTGTTGCTTTTGGTTTTTCTTTTTTGAGCCCCTTTGAACAGCTACTACTGCCCTACTAATAAGAATGTGCACAAAATCAATGATCCATAAAGCTGAATGCAGTATAATATGAAAACTTGGAAATATTGTGCAATATCTAATCTTAATCTTACAATTTTTTTCTTATTGTTACAATCCCTCTGAATGGTTAAAATCCAGAGGTAATACACCTTTAAAAAAAAAAGTAAAGCTATTTTTATGAAGCATAAAATGATTCCAAAAGGTATCATATTCTCAAATATTTGTTTTATAAAGACAGAACTTGAAAGACAGAAGGTAATTTCCTTCCTAAAGATAAAAAATACTCTCTTCCACTCCACCCCCTCTGTCTCACTTAAATAAAGTTCTCAACCTTGCAAATCCAGAGTGAAATTAATGAGAAACTATACAAAAATTTAGAAGTGTAGAAGAGTGATAAAGAAAGCTAAGGACATCTTAGAAAACTCCTTGGCCTTTAAAGTTCATTAGTAACAAAATAAATTTTAAAAAGTGCTCTAGGCTGGGGGGCCACAGAATGGGCTCATAGCTAGGTGCCAGCAATTTTACTTATGGTTGCTAGAGGGCACTCCTCTGTTACATTCCTACAGTGGATCTAGCCGACAGGCTACTAAAACTGGTCACTGTAGTGACCAGAAACATAGATTTGTCGAGGCCTGGTGTAGGCCCATTAGTAGAGAAAATGGTAAACTTGTTAATACAGAAAAGGCAGAAGTGTTCAATAAATGGCTTTCTGTTCTGTATTAGGAAGGAAGCAGGTAATGTAGCCTTATAAGAATGAGGCACATTCTAATTCTTTAGAAATTAAGGAAGATATTAAACATCTGTTAAAAATAAAGATTTTTATATCACCAAGTCCAGATAACTTGCAACCACATTCCTGAAAAAATTGCCTGAGGAGGTGTCTACCTAACTGATGTTAGGTTTTAATAAATCTTGGAATACTGCAAAAATTCAAAAAAACTGAAAGAATGCTAATACTCAAAAAGGCAAGGTTGGTGGCCCAAGTGAGTTGGCCAAAATAATGGAAAAGCTGCTACATGAGTCAATGGATTAGAATGAAAGAATTTAAACATAATTAATACCATAGTTCTATGGAAAATTGGTCTTATCAAATAAACCTGGTCTTGTTCTTTGAGTTTATATAGAAATGTAGGTCTGGAAGGGATTTCAGGAGGCTACCTCATGTAGTGCTCAGCACTGAGGCAGGACCTAAAATACCTGAATGGTCCCTGACAGCATGTTTGTATAACCCAGGAATCAGAAACTTCTGGGCTTTGTGCCAGCCCAGCTCCCCAGATCCTCAGCAGGTGCAGGGACTAGGGCAAGTGCATGGTGGCTTCTGTTCCCTGCTAGCCCTACCCTCCAGTGTGGCCTTGGGCCATTGGAGGGCAGGACCATCAGAAGCCACCATGCTTGCACTTATGGCCCCAGGGCTTGCTAGGGGGAGAGGGCCAGCAGGAGAGACCAGCTGCAGGGCAGGGAGTCCTGCATGCCACTCTGAATGGACATGCATTTCATGTTTGACACCCGTGCCTGGCACTGCCAAGTCTGGGTCTAACCCAGTGACTCTCAACCATTCCAGACTACAGAAATGCTTTCAGGAGTCTAATTGGTCTTGTGTTCCCCCAGGTTTCCCCTTACTAAAAAACTACTGGCTTACAAAACCAGACATAAAAATACAAAAGTACCTCCAAAAACTATTCCTGAAAAAAGTTTGCTTATTCGTTTTACCAGTTGGAATATAAATAATGGATTTGTGTGTCAATGTGTAGCATATAGCAGTGGTTCTCAACCTTTTGCAGGTTGTGACACACTTGGCAGTATATTGTGACACTACAGGACACGCCAGTCCACCCCCAGGCTAAATCGAGCCAACTCCCTTGTTTACCATGACACGCTCACTTCTGTATGGTGACACAGTAATGTGTCCTGACACAGCGGTTGAGAACCACTGGCCAGGGAAGCAGAGAAGAATGCTGGGCCTATCAGTGGCTACCAGTGAAATGCTGAAACTTAGAGGCCAGAACAAACAGCAGATCAGATAGGAGCATGCAGTGCTACTTGGCTAAAAAAGAGAAGTGCAATTCTGAAGGCATCATGTCATGCAGCAGCAAGGTAACAAGCTCTCCACGTGCACTGCTAAAGCCACCACACCTGCAATATCTCCCCACACTTCCAGAAAGATATTGATAAACTAGAGAGAGGTCAGAGAGAAACAACAATGATCTGGAGGCTGGAAAGTTCACCTTAAAAGGACGCATTAAAAGAGCAAGAGACTAAACAATGACTAAAAGGAGGACATGCTGAAAGTGAACAAATATTTGAAGGGCAGAAACAGCAAAGACAGAGAACATTTATTTAGTGCGTTACACTGGGGTGTAATTGGGAATAACCAAATAGAAAGGAAATTTTGGATGAGTAGCAGGAGACTATCACAGCATAATTCTGCAGCCAGTAGAGTATCTTCCAAGCAACATGCTGGAAGGCCCACTTCTTTGAAAATGTAAATCTAGACTGAATAAAACACTAGAAAGTGTACAGCGGAGAACAATTCTGCACTGGTAGAAAGGTGAGCTGGATAATCTAATAGACCTTTCTCTCTTCTAAGGTTTGATGATGATTCTCTTCCTACAGTGGCTAAATCAAATGCAACACCTATGAAGTCAGGGGAGTTACATCTGTACAAATGAGAGAAGGATAAGGCCCTTTGAGTCTATGACAGCAGATCGATGTGCTTATGGTTTGGAAATGGCTCCTGCTCCACTAAATTTTGAGTTAGTGGGAAATTCTTATGTTCCTGGATCTAATCTGATGGGCCCTGACAAAGATCAGTGCCTGATTTTATATTCCAGCCTAATGAACCACTCCCCACTTCACTTGGCTATCATATTTGACTTAAGGCTTAACACTGTAAGGGAAAGGCTCATCAAAAAAATAATGGAAACTCATAGGGAATTAACCCAATTTAGACTAAACTAACATAGAACAAGGACCACCAAAATTTAAACTTGAAAAGACTAGCTTGGCCTTTTTGTTAATTCCTCTCCTAATTCAGGACTATCACCTGCAATGCATTTTATAGAGTAATATGAGCCAGTCATTGTCTGCATGAAATTTTAGTTTGTACTAACATTGCTAGTGATTTTTAGATAGCCTCTTGTTAATCCACATGGCTAGGTCTACACTTACAAAATTAATTCAAAATAGTTGATTTTAATTCAAAGTAATTATTTTGAATTAGCACTACTTCAAATTTATTATTTCAAATTAGGAGTCTGGGGAAGACTCTAATTCAAGATATGGTAGGAGTTATTATTTCGAAGTATAGAGTCTTCACTAGACTCTAATTCTAAATAGGGAAACGCAGGCAAAAGAATAGGGGCATTAGTTCAAAATAAGCCTACTTCGTGGCTTAGAATGGCTTATTTCAAAATAATAATTTTGAGTTAAGTGCTATTTCAAAATAAAAGCGGGATTTATTATTTCAAAACAGTGCTTAGTTATTTTGAAATAAAGAAACACAATTCAAAATAATAAAATGCATGCGTGGAGAGGATAAAAGTTATTTCAAAATAAGCCCTGGGTTTTTTAAATAGCTTCTAAATGTAGACATACCTTATAGTTTGATGGGCTGGATTAATTCAGGGGCTGCAGCCCTAGGCCCCAGCCAAAAGGGGGGCCCCATTCTGCGGCCCCTAAAACTCTGCTTATCTAGCCTTGCCAGCTCAGTGCCAGCAGAGCTGGGGCACTGGTGTGGAGGCGTATGGGGCCAGCTGGCATGTAGCTGCTGTGCTCTGGGATGGGGCTGGCTGGCACAGAGTAGCCTCTAACCTTGCCCTCCAGGCCCCACAATGTTGTCAGGAAACAGTGCTGGCACTCTGCAGATCAAGCTGGCATGGCTGGCCACATGGGGGCCCCGGTGCAAGCCAACGGCACTGTAGGCTTGGAAGGCTGCGCCAGAAACTGCTCTGCGTGCCAGCCGCGAGTCCTGCCCCCAGAGTGCAACAGCCACGTTCAAGTCAGCCTTTGTCCCTGGGCCAGACCAGCAGATGTGGGGGCGAGGGCACGGTAGCCTCTGCCCCCAGGGCCACAGCCCACTCTTTCCCCACACAACAGTGGTGGGGGCTGGGACCCCTGGCAGGGGGAGCTGGAGCCCCAGATGGAGGTGGCCCATGTAAGTGGGACACTGGAGCCCCTTAATCCAGCCCTGGATGTATTCCCAGGAAGACTTCTGCATGTCTGCAGGGGTACATGTACCACTCGGGTTTAATGTTCTTAAAAACCATCAGTGATGGAGATTCTTCTATCTGCCTTGCAGGGCTGTCCTTTGCGAGGGTGAGCAGGGCGACCACGCCTCTGACACCTGCGCTGCCGTGCTGCTCCCTGCCCATTCTCCTACCTTCCACAGCAAGCGGGGATGGACAGCCTTTGGGCCAGCCCATCCCGCTCCATAGGTTAATTTGCATTGTTATTAGAAAGTTTTTCCTAATATCTAACCTAAATCTCTCTTGCTGAGGTCTCTGCAATTAATTCTTCTACCTTCAGTGGACACAGAGAAAAGTCAGTTGTTATTCTTTTTATAACAGGTCTTAACATATGTAAACAGTATCAGGTCCCACTCAGTCTCTTCCTTCCCTCCATCTCCCCTGATGAAACATGCTCCTTTTTTAACCTCTCCTCACAGGTTGTGGTTCTTAAAACTTTTATCCTTTGTTGTTGTTGCTGCTGCTCTCCTCTCAACTCACTTTAGTTTGTCCATATCTTTCACACAGTGTGGCACCCAGACCAAACACACCACTTAAACTGAGGTCTTGCCTATTCTGAGCAGAGCAGGACAATTACCTCCTTGTGTCTTATATATGAAACTCCTGTTAATGCACTGCAGAACTTTTTTTTTTTTTGCACTTGCATAGTAGCATGTTGCACTTGTCTTTGTTGAATTATGTCTCATTAATTTTTTTACCCAATTCACTTATTTTGTCAAGGTTATTTTGCACTCTACACCTTGCCTCCAAAATGCTGGAGACTTCATCCATTTAGGTGTCATTCTCAAATTTTATAAGTTTAAACTTTCTTCTTTTATCCAAGTCATGGAAACATTGAATAATACTGAAATCAGAGGATCCTGTTGGACCCCAGTGAAGCAATCCTCCCACTTTGACAGTGAACCACTGAGAACTACTCCTTCACTATGTTTTTTTCCAACCAGTTGTGCACTCACTTTATAGTAAGTTAATTTAGACCACACTTCCACAATTCACTCTTTCTCACCCATTAGTGGACTGGGGAACTCCTAAAGGTATTAAAGACTTTGTGTGGAACATCTTATGAAAACTTCCTCAAAAAAGCCAGTATATACCAGCTATAATGTTAAGAATATCTGTGTACTACACATTCCTGAAAAGATGGTTTAGGAAAATGAATTAAATGTAATTTTACAACTATAACATACATTTATTTCTAATATATATATATATATAAATTCCCCTCTCACCCCTATGGGTGGTATGTGTCTTCCTCAACCTCGGGTCCTCTACCAGAGGCCTGGGAGTTTGAGGGTTCTGAACAGGATCTTAGCTGTTCCGAGCACTGCACTCTTCTGGACAGAGAGCTCTGATGTTGTTCCTGGGATCTGTTGGAGCCACTCTCCCAGCTTAGGAGTCACAGCCCCGAGTGCTCCTACCACCACTGGGACCACTTTGGCCTTTACTTTCCACATCCGCTCTAGTTCCTTTTTCAGGCCCTGGTACTTCTCCAGCTTCTCAGACTCCTTCTAATATATATATATATATAAAATTAGGTACACAACTTAAAATGGAAAATAATATTACTCAAATTCTAATCGGAATTTGAGGCCTGCATATTCAAACAAAGTTCATCTATTCTTGGACTAAGGTTTTTACACCCCCTTGCATTTATTTTCATTCCATTCTGTAAGTTCACCCATCTTCAAAGCATCTGACAAAGTGGGATTTTCTCCCATGAAAGCTCATGTGAAAAATAAATCTTAGTCTTTAAGTGCCACACAACTCCTTGTTTTTATTTTTGCTGGACTAGACTAACATGGCTATCCCTTTGGAAATTGTCAAAGAAAGTCTTACTGTGAATGTTATGTCGAAGTGATTTTTGATTTTGGCAACAGTGTTGAGAAATTTAAAATGCCTCATCTGCAGCAAAGGGCCAAGCACTGGGAGATACCGATATGTGCCCAAAATCTTCGCTGTGGCATGCATCAGTTTGCCACATAGCTCCTTCCCCCTCCCTTTTCAGTCGCCTCCAACCCTCGAGTGGGAAGGGGTCAGGGATGATCATGGAAGACTTTCGCTATGTTCACAGAGCACCAGTGTTCTGTGGAGCACAAGTTGAGAAACATACCCTAGTTTGCCCATGAGAATGCCATCTAAGATTAAAATAAGCAAGGACTCACATAGCACTTAGACTAACAAATTTATTTACTGCATGAGCTTTCATGGGAGAAAATCCCACTTCATCAGATGCTTTGAAGATGGGGGAACTTACAGAATGGGAGGAAATAAATGCAGGGAAGTGTAAATCACCAGATTAGGTCACACTGTAACAGCAAATCATTTGCAAATTTGACTGTGTCACCTCAGGGCTAAATAAGGACTTTAGATTTTTTTTTCTCATTACAAAAGGTGATTTTACCTCATCTTCCTCTGTATACTGTTCCCCAGTGTTTGAATCTTAACAGTTGCTTTGATTTGCTGTTACAGTGTGACCTGACCCTATGACTTACACTTCCCTGCATTTATTTCCCCCCAGTCTGTAAGTTCCCCCACTTTTTAAATGTCTGATGAAGTGGGATTTTCGCCCATGTAAGCTCATGCAACAAATAAATTTGTTAGTCTTTAAGTGCCACAAGATTCCTTTCTTCTTTCGCTAAGCTACCCTAATATGGCTGCCCCTTGATGGAATTTGGCATCATTTAAGATTGTGTTAAAAGCTTTACTAAAATCAAGGTATCAAGTACAGCCTCCCCTCTCCACTCTACCATGCACTATGCCACTAACACTGTCAAAGTAGTAAATCAGGTTGGTTGGGCATGATTTGTTCTTGACAAATTAGTACCACATGACATTCAGATTAATGATACTTTTTATACAGAATCAGAGCACCTATCATAAACAGGCTAACTGACAGATCTTAAAAGGGGAATAGTCATCAAAAGGGGATGTTTCTGCTATGATCCCTCAGTGCTGACACTATTCAACATTTTCATCAATCATCTAAAAGTAATATAAAATTAATACTGATAATGTTTGTGGATGACAGATTGATGGAGTTGTAAATAACTGAGGACTGGGTAGTCATACTGATTTTTAGATCATGCCATAAGCTAGACCTATTCAAAGAAATTATATTTTAAATCCCACCAAATTCAAAATTATACTTGGGAGGATCAAGGAATGCAGGGCATACCCACAGAAGTGGGGATTGTATTCTGAATAGCTCTCTAAAAAGGATTCAAGGGGTTCTCATGGACAAGTAACTGAACAGGAGCGATGCTTTGGATTAAAAAAGCTAATTTGTTCATTGGCTGAAGAAGCAAGTATGTAGCGAAAGGGTCTCAAACTCAAATCACCACAAGGGCTGCATAAGGACTAGTATGTGAGTCTGAGGGCCGCATCACTGAAACCTTTCCATACAATGATATTGCAAATATTGATAATGATAGCATCGTTGTGGGCCGCAGGAAATAACTTTAGAGGGCTGCATGTAGCCCACTGGCTACAAGTTTCAGACCCCTGATGAAATGCACAGGATCAGAACTAGGTGTTAGTGTGCATTTACCCTCTGTACCTGGTGTTGGTGAGACCAATTCTGGGATATTGCATAGAGTTCTGGCCTTCCAGATTTTAAAAAAGGACATTGAAACATCAGAGAAGGTGCAGAAGAGAACCACAGAAATGATTTAAGGGCTAGAAAAAAATACCCAACACTGAGAATTAGAGCTCAATCTAAAAAGACTGGGAAATGACTTGATTACATCATAATCATATTCCAAAGGGGTAGCCATGTTAGTCTAGTTCTTCAAAACAAGCAAGGAGTCCTGTGGTACTTAAAGACTAAAAAATTTATTTATCACATGAGCTTTTGTGGGAGAAAATCCCACTTCATCAGACGCTTTGAAGATGTGGGAACTTACAGAATGGGAGCAAAATAAGGAAGGGAAGTGTAAGTCATGGGATCAGATCACACTGTAACAACTTAATGACTTTCACAGGGAGACAGTACCAGGTACTTAACACAAGGTTCATTATCTTTTTGATGGTTCTAGACTCTAGAACAAACATAATATACATCTAAAATGTGTTATCTTAATTAGAGATGGGAGCTGCAAAACTCCTTCAATCTCCACTGGAACTAATGAAAATTACAGGGAGCTCAGGTCTTTATGGGACAAAGCCCAGATGACTTTTTCCTCTACATGATTTGTCTGTATGTTGAACTATACCTGTTTTAATGCATTTTATCAAATCTAAGTAAGCATCAGCTCCAATTTAATCAATGACAAAACTAATATTTACACCCATAAGGTCTAAGATATGGCAATTAGAAAATAGAATAACTAATCACTCATCTGGGTCTTAATTTAGCCACCTACTTCATGTGGCATAGTTTCCTGAAATTTTTGAAAAGAGAATAATGAACAGCAAGTAAATGGTGAATACCTAATGCATAGATTCTAGATGCATTCATGGTGCATAAGGATTTTTGTGAACCAACAGGTAGGCTGAATTCTCAAAAAATTAACAAGATGGACCTGGTAACAGTGGCATGAGTAGCCATATTTATTTCTAAAAATATTTTCAACCTTGAAATTCAAACAGTTCTAACAGAATATAAAGCAATAATTTAATTAAAATGTTAAGATTCTTAATGAGAGAAAGGATAATATGCCAGGGTAGTTGGAGTGGCTTACAACGTGGTTATCTCAATGCAAGTGTCCTTTAATTTGAACCTTGTTGTTGGGATTTTCAAAAATATCAAAATCCCACTGAAATTGTGAGAGCTAGGAGGAAGGTGCTAAATCTGGGGATGTGTTGGGGGTGGGGGACCTTACTGTCTGTCAATGTATCTGTACACTTAAAATACTTAGATAACATTTTTGTCAAACACAATTATTTTTAGATATCAATCAGCAAACTCCTTTAGTGAACCTAGCAAAATAGCAGTAGTGTTCAAAACACATTTTCTTGCTACTTCAATTAAATTGTAGATTTGATATTCAAACCCAAGTGTAGTTTATCATTATCTACATGGGCATTTTAAAGAACTCATGGAGATTTGATTTTGTACTCTTCCTAAATCATTTTAAAATGACTGATAACTTGATCCACAAACTTTTTAATTATAATGAGTAATTGAAACATTTCCAATTTTAATTAAAAACAAAGCTGCCTAAAAGCAGAGGGTGTTCATAGCTTATAAAAAGGGTATAAATTATTGTCATTTTGATGACCTGCAAGACTTCAAATTAAATCAATTATAAACTGGTCATTTGAAAATGAATGCAAGTGAAATTAAACTGATATCAGTTTTTATGATCTCAAAATGTATGCATAAATGACAAGAAAATGTTAATTGACCTCAACCTTTCCTGTGACACATCTCTTCGGTAATAAAATAATACTTTGCACTTAAAGAGCATAACGCCTCATATTTGAGGATCTCAAAGAGCTTTTAAAAAATTAATCCTCTATACTTCTTTGACAAAGGAGTGTCCAGTATTAAATAGGCGGTTAAACTTGGAGAAAGAGACTATGGCAATATTTTCAAATTTAGATGCCCAAAATTACTAATAAGTAGAGCCCTGCACGGATACAAATACGTGGATCCATATCCAATCTGCATCCACAAGAAATGGTCCGCAGATATCCATGTTGTATCTGTGGATGCGGATATAATGTGGATATCCGCAGATTTGCAGGGCTCTACTAATAAGAATCTGCGCTGAGGCCACTTTTGCAGGTGTTTGTTGGTTTTCTTTGGGGAGTGGGGGTTGGTTTGGTTTTCAGCAGGCACTGAGAACCCACAATTATCATTGAGTTAGGGATGAAATAGGACTTTTGACTCTGAGCTCTTTAGTGCCATGCATGTGAGCCACTGAAGTTCCTATCTGTGGTGTGGTGAGTAAGAAAACAATCCATAAATCTATGAATTATGGAGGGGCCTTTAACAGGAAGAATTAATTGATATCTCTGATGATTTGCAGTTAGAATCATAGGATGCTTTATCTGAAATTTTTAAAGATTCCAAATAGATTATACGATGATCTTGTTACCATCTGTATGCCTATGCCGTACAGACACATGTGAGATGTTCCTGTCCTGAGGAGCTTAACAGTAAAAGCTTGGGATTGCAAGATGCTCAGTGTCTTTTACTGCCCTTGAAATCTGTGGTATAGATAGCTATGATGTATCTAAGGGAGGATGCATACTGTACTGTACTTTACTTCTGAATATTCCCCCCCAATGAGACAGTGCTGAGTCAGTTCAAGTTGGCTGCTATGGACTGGGCACAGCAGGATGGATCTGGAACATGAGCATACAGTGCTGCTAACCTCAAAAATTCAAAAAATTGTGAGTCAGACCTCCAAACAATTTTAAAATTTGGAAAAGAATGAGATTTTTTTAAAAAGAAGATTATATTTTAGGGGTTGGTCTTTTTGGTTTTATTTAAATTTATTTTTAATTCTCCCCACCCATTCTGTATATTATCATATTTAGTATTACTCACTCTTCTTTAGTGGATAGGTGATTTTTGGTCCTACTGTAGGGACTCTCATTCCCACATCTTCCTCTCCCCCTGCCTAGCAATTTGCTCTGCCTGCTACCCCACTCAGATTATAAACCAATCTACTTTTCCAGAGCTCCTTCATCCTCAGTCTCATTCCTCCTGCTTCTGAGGGTCCTCTGCCACTCTGCAGGCCTAGGGGAGCTGCAGCTGCATCCCCTTTTCCTTCTGCCAGGCTGGGAAGGCAGCTCCAGTGGCTTGTCAGCTCTCTCTGCTCCTTCCCAGGTGGGGTGCTATGGGGAGAGAAGCAGAAGATAGAGAGACAATGTCCCAGTGTTCACAGGAGGGGAAGAAGGACCTGTGAGAACTGTAGGTTGTCAAAATGAAGAGGAATGAGGTCTGCCTGCTTCCTACACCAGACTGGTTGTCTGCCTTACTTCCTGAGAAAGAGTAGCCAACCAGAGGCTGGGCTGAAATTAACTAGAGGGCTGGTGCTTCTTGCATCATCACCAGATGGGCTCCAGATATAGCCAAAATCCTGCCACTCACAGAGAAATAATGAGTTGGCCACAGTGAGGATACTACTGGTTTTCAGAGACACATATTGTCATGCAGACAGACATTTGTTCTCAGATTGATGGCTTGAGGCCAGAAAGGCTCATTAGATCATCTAGTCTGATCTTGTAATGTCACCTAGGTATTTTTTTTCTTTCTTTTTTTTTTCCCCCTTTAATCCGAGGTTAAAAAAAAATCCAAATTCAAGCATAAGCTTGTTCTTTGCATCTGGAAGTTTTTACAAAGTCAGCTGCAACTCAAGATGCTCTGCATTTTGCAAAACTGGGTCCTAAATTAGACTTATCCAGCAAGAAGTGCCAATAAACAAAAGAAGGTTAGGATGAATAAGATCAAGTTGGGTTATAGTAGTGAGAGATCGGGAGATGTAAGGAGGACCTCATCCAACCCCTACTGAAATCAATGGAAAGACTTTTAGGGTGTGTCTACACTCTAGCCTTAGGTCAACCTAACGTTCTGAAGTCGACCTAAGGAAAGCTCTGTCCACACTGGGAATTTATTAAGTCAACTTCAGCACTTCCTCAAATCGACTTAGTAACACCACCTTTTAAGGTCGACTTAATGCTTAAGTCAACCTTATTAAGTCGACTTAAGGCAGTGCAGATGGGGCATAGCCCTTAAATTGACCTTATTAAGTTGACTTAAGGGCTATACCCCATCTACACCGGCTTAAGTCGATTTAATAAGGTCAATTTAAGTGTTAAATTGACCTAGCAGCTGCCAATGTGGACATGGGCAGTTAACAGGAGTTTAGAATGTGGATCTTCTAAGTCAACTTAAGGTCAGTGTTAAGTCAACTTAACAGAGCATCTAGTGTAGACATACCACTATTGATTTCATTAGAGGTGAATTTGATCTTACTGTTTTTGAGTACTCTAGGTACTGCCTGCCTCTCTCTTTTTTAAAAATTTGTTTGGAAGATATTAACAACATTTTAATGGGCAGAAATCTCTTCAAAGTATCAAATGAAATTGTCATGTATTAGAACATCAAAGGAAAATTTCATAATGCACATCTTGTGTTCCTGTCAGTCAAAGTCCTTGAACTGGTGTATTCCTGGCAGAACAGAACCAGCTGGAGCTACTGAACACAATTCTGGCTCTAACTTCCATCTTTATTGCTGCAGGGTCCAACAGCACACAATGCAGATTTGGCACTACAAAAGATGATATTAAGTTTTAATGCCAATCTTTGTTTAAAAAATTTATTTCTGTTTGGCACCTAAGCAGCAGATGCTTTTACTAGAGGTCTCCAGGTACACAGACATGATGAATACATTTTATGTTATTCAATTATACAGCTGACATATTTTGTGATATGGCACACTGAGTGTTTCCTCATGAGTTTGGAGCTTGTCCCTGAAATAGCTTAGAAGAAGGGAAGAAATACAAAGCCAAATCACATACAGTCTTGTCTCTCTAGCTTAATTTACCTTTACTCATTTCAGTGCAAAGGATGGAATTTAGCTAGCCTGGCAAATTGTGATGTGAAACTATTGTATTTTTAGGCCCTCTAATAAATATGCCTTTAGGTTAGCCAACTCTTCATAAAGATTAAAGTAAAATGTACATACTGCACAAGTACATCTTGGTAAGACTAAAAGGTCACATTCAGCTGACCTTCGCATTTTCTTTGAGAATGCCTATTATGTAACTCTTTATATTACATTGATTTGCACAAATAATTGGCAAGGACAGTAGCAAGTTTTGTCATGTAAAATGATAGATTAAAAAACATCATTATTTAGATGCCAAACTCCAGGGTCATAGACCATCTTTTGTTCTATATGTCACCCTGTATAACAGCAAGCACGCCAACACTCAACAAGAAACAATATATTCTCATGTCAAAATCTGTTTTAAGAGGATGTAGCAGTTGAATGCTTCCGAAGCATAAATCAGAAACTGACGTATACTTAAGGTTGCATAATAACAGTTTGAACTTTGCCCCTTTCCTGGTGTGACACTGTGGGGTTCAACCTAGAACACTAAGAGGTTGTGTCACTTAGATGAAACCTGGCTTCCACCACCAATTACCATCTGCAGATTGACCCCAACATCTTCCCGGTCCTAAATTTCCCCAAAACCTTCTCCCCTGCAGCGTCCGGCCCTTTCACTGAAACATTGAAGTTATTAGGTTTGTTTTTCCTTTAAAAAGACAATACACTGCATCTTGTTAATTTCATTGGGGTTGGTCAATTGCTTATTTCAGTCTCCGTAATGAACTTGTTTATAGTAAAAGGAAAATGAGTGTATTAAAACAACAAGGAGTCTTGTGGCACTTATAAAAGCTAACAAATTTATTTATCACATAAGATTTCATAGGTGTTATCCCATTTCATCAGATGCATGAACTGGAAAGTGAATTATGTTGTGTATATACCTGCAGAGAATGTTGAGTCACAAAGTCTTTTTAGCCTGTTTTAGCAAATCAAACAAGTTGCTTTGATTCAAACTGTGTCCATGTGACCTTTCAAGAACATCAGATGAGAAGAGAGGACATGTTACCTGTTATAATAAGTTAGCCATTCAAAATCTCTATTCAGACCCAAAGTGATGGTGTCAAATCTGCATATGAATTCCAGATTTGCAGTTTCATGTTGAAGTCTGGTTTTGAAGTTCTTTTGCTAAAGTATGGTAGCTTTTTCACATCTGTTATAGAGTGCCCAGGAAGTTTATTAAACAAAGTCATGGGTTTATGCAATACCTGGTATAAGGCAGGGCCTCCAACAGAGCTAGTGTACAGCCTACTTTAGCTGCAGACGGCTTTAGCTTCAGGGGCGAGCAAGCTGGCCAGCAGCGGCGTCTCAATGCTGATGCCCACTACTGTGACTGCTCTTGTGTTACCTTGTTTCTACTTCCCCATCTTGCACCCAGAATCTGTGGTGCCCCTGAGTTGAGCTTGTCCTTGTCTACTAGCTTGCTCCAGTTACTGACTGTGGCTTTGACTACTGACGCCAGGTCTGACTCTAGTCTTGGTTTCTAATGCCTGCTCCAATCACTAGCCTGGATGACCACTAGACTAGAGCAGTGTTTCCCAACCAGTGTGCCATGGCACACAGGTGGGATGTCAGGTCTGACCAGGTGTGCCACAACATTTTTTTGAAAAACTGCTCAAAGAGCTTTGGATTGGCTCATTAGCTCATGGATATTTATGAGTTCATTTGGAAACTATATGGTGGTGTGCCTCAAATTAATTAAAAGGAGCAAGGTGTACCATGACAGAGAAAATGTTGGGAAGCATTGGACTAGAGCATGCTCATCCCAGTCAGCTGACCAAAGCAAACAACAGTGAAAATATTCCAAGACTAAGACTTAATTGCAGAAAGTTAGAGTTTGCCTAAGCAGGTTTTTCACCTATACTCAAGTCCCAGAGACTTCAACCCCATTGGCTAATGGATCTATTTCTCTTGGATGCATGAGACCTTTGGCCTCATCAATCTGTCCAGTAATGGATAACCATGGGATTTGCTCCCCATGGTGTTGTCTCCATTCCATGATGATCTCTACAGGCTGTATCTGAGTACTGTATCTGCTTATTCATAAGAGTCTTCTGTTCCTTCAGATCACTCGTTCCTCTTGCGTGACTACTTTTGTGTGACCTCTATCACTTCAACCATTGGTACTTGTTTAGTCCACACCTTCTGGTATCCCTAGTTACTGCTTCTTTGCAAGGGTGCCTGTCTCCAGGGCCAGCGAATTCCTAGCTGAATCTGTTGTGCTCTGCTTTCTATGGTTGGCAGGCATTAATCGCCTCTCACAGGTGTCTCTATCCTTTTGGCTACAACAGGTCTTCCCTCATTGGTCTCAGGGTTTTGGTCCTTCATTCTGTCAGTACCTGTGCTGAACAGTTTTGGCACCCTTCTGAGGACTATTCTTGTTTACCAAAAGTTCTAACAAATTGGGATCTTTTCTTTGTGAACACAGTGTCTGGAATGCATATCTCACGGTGTGGATCATTAGTTTCCAAATAGGGCATTGACCTCCCAGAAGGTAGGGCATCAACCTCCCAAAAGTTTGAATAGCAATCCATGGTAATCAGCTATTGCTTTTCCTTGAAAGTTAAATATGTCCACAGGCATCTTTTCCTGTAGTTGGGTGGGCAACTCATGTGGCAAGACTCTTTCTCTTATCTGTTATCCCACAACCTGCAGGCATCACACCCTCTGACAAGGCGTGGAGTTGTGTCTTCATTCCTGGCTAGTTAAACACACTCAAACCCATTTAAGACAGATATCAATGTCCAGGTGTAAGGCATATATATTTTGCAAAACTGCTTTACATAATGAGATGGGGGCAACAGCTCTCTGTCCTCGAAATGAGTCCACTCTTCACAGCTCATCTTTCCTTTGAAAAAGCTTCTGCTCCTACTTAAACTGTCTTCAGTCTTTTAGCCACCCTGCCAGCAGTGCTCTCTAGGTTGCCTGTAGTAGGATGTTTGTTTCCACAGCCTCACTTATTTCCATCAGCTTCACAATCAAAACTAGGAGATAGTGTAGCATGTAAATAAATTCAGCACCCTGATCCCTTTCCTTCAATTTGCGGGTACTGGGTATATATATCTTGCTCAGGGTGTCTGCTAGCACAGCTAGTCACTCTAGACACTACTAATCTCCAGGCTCCAAAGGGGCAGCCGTGTTAATCTAGTAAAGCAAAAAAAAGCAAGGAGTCTTGTGGCACTTAAAGACTAACAGATTTATTTATCACATGAGCTTTTGTGGGAGAATATCCCACTTTGTCAGATGCTTTGAAGAGGGAGAACGTACAGAATTGGATGAAAATAAATGCAGGGGAGTGTAAGACATGGGATCAGGTCATACTGCAACAGTATATACATTCCTAATTTCCAGCTGGTGGCGCTAGAGACATGTCAGCATGCATTGCAATCTCTTTGGAGCACTAAGAAGAGGATTCATCATGATTGTCTTCAGGGGCTTGTGAGTTGATCACACTATTACTTGTTGGCCATAGCTGCATGGAGCATTTTCTGTGGCTTCTCTAGCTATAGTCTCACCAGACTCTGTGAAGACTTTCTCTGTGCTATTCATATAAACATATCCTTCTCCAGTGATCTAGGCAAGTGCAACATGACTTCTCAAGATCTCATTGTATGTTGGACTGAGAAGGGCCCACAGAAATGCCAGAATGTGGATGCTGACTTTTGATTGACAAAGCAAGAATACATCAGTCAGAATCATTATGTGATCAAATCAATATTTGAACGTGTGAGCTCAAACAAACAAATTGGCAAGTGAGAATGGCTCATCTATTCACCTTCAAAGAAAGTGTAATGTTTTTATTGCTGCCTGTTTTCAGATACCAAAAAGGGGGGACTGTTCTGTGAAGGCTTCATATCCTTCATTGGAAGAGTACTACATACTGTAGTAGATAGCATTCCTTCTCTTTTCTAGCACTTATTCAAAAATGTCCTCCAAGCCACCATAACTCAAAGCACTCCTTGTTCCCTCTTGAACGTTGAGAATAAAATTGTCAAATCTCTGAATTATGACATTACTATGCCACAGCTAAAGCAAGGGACAAAACTTTGAAGAACCAAGTATAGTGTGTGCAGAATAAGATAATTAATGTTATGCAAACAAATATATGTGAATATATATGTAAATAAATGTTGGAAGACATCATCATTTTCTTACAATATGTAGTTCATACTTTAGATCCTTCCTCCCGTTGGCCTCATACCCCTCAAAACCTGGAAAATCTGGCCCTGCCTTCCATGACCATATCAGTGAACTGAGAGATGAGCGAAGATTAGATGATAGTTGGAGAACGAGAGGGGGACTAAAGGATGGATGGCTATTTCAACTGTGGGGTAAAACGAATATGGTTCCCTCCAGGCAGTCCTTCCCATGCTTGGAAAAAATCTTCTCTGGAATGCTCTTGTGCTGGGCTCATGCACATCAGAAAACATAGACATCCATAGCAACCAAATGATGTTGTAAAGACTGTCACTTTGCTGGGCAATTTAACCTAGGCTTTTATGTCCAAACCCATTCCTTCTATCACACCATAAAGGTTCTGACTTTGGAAAGTTCTGGCAAGAAGTCATAAGTTGTGGGCAGTGATAGTGGCATCTTTTCAATGCTTCTTTTAGAGTCTTTCAGTCTCTGTGTCATTTGCTTGATGACTTTCTCACCAGCACCCATTCTGATTTTTGCCTGGCTGTACTGCCTTCCCCAGGCAATATGATACCTGTTCATTGCAGGCTTTTCAGCTCCCGGCTGACTGGCCTGTGTCGTGGCATTGGAATCTTCATCTGTGATAAACTGTTCCCATTGCAGATTCTGTTCCTACTCGCCACTTTCCTTTGAATCACCTGCGACCTTTGGAAAATATCTCTAGGCTTTTAAAATTGTCTCCATTGTTCATGGGATTTCTCTTTTTGCTTCCTGCACTGCAATTATGAATTGGTGCTCACTGTAAAGGGCACGGTAAAGTCTAACTCAATCCAGGGGAGCACACTGCAGGAGGCCCACTATCCAGCTAACTTTGTACAGGGAATTCCCTGTTAACAGGTTTGGATTGTTATTGCCCTTTTGTTGAGTTCCTGTCCCAACAGGCTGAATCTGATATCCTCTTTGACTCAAGAAAAGGGCCATGATGTTAACAATGCTGTCCTGTATGCCACCCCCCATCTGGTAGAAGTCTACCTAAATTTTTGAGACCCTCTTCTGCTCTTCCCCATGCACTGCCAAAGTAATTCAACTTCCCATATCCCTAGCAATGCTGTTGTAGTGCACAGAATTTTGCCTTTACTGGCTCATGCTGTCTCATTCAGTAAATTCATCTCACTGTGGGTACGTAACCCTAGCTATTTATTATTTCACTGTAGATACTTTGGGGTGGTTGTGCAGTCTACACTTTTACCTGTCACTTGAGACTGCTACTATATACCCATCTCTAAGCATCTGCTAATGTGAGATTGCCTTACCAGAGCAGCTGTCCCAGAAGTGATGATCCCACTTTCCACAGACAATCTTGTCCCAAATTAGGGACTCTGCCAAGTCCCCACATTGCATGTAGCACCAAGGGTGCTTAAGAAAGGAACATAAGGGACCATTTCCTCCTCTTCAGACTGGCCTCCGGTGGAAAACTGGTCTTGCTCCACAATTTTGCTGTATTTGGGGAAGCAATAGGTCCCCAAGGTTCCTGTGACCACTTGAAGTCTTCAAGCAGTGGTGAAATTCAGGGCACTGAAGGCCTTTCTGTCTTATTCCCCACTACAGTAAAATAACAGTTGTATATTCTTGCTTTTGCTGCTGTCTTCCTGTATGGCCAGGTCTCTGTACAGGTCAAGAACTTGCTTCTAACGGGGTCCCTCATTGGGCTAAGTTTATGTCTGGAAAATCCAGGATTCTGAAGCCTTCAGGCTGAGCCCATGGCTTGTGTTACCAGCTGCTTGCATGACAGAGAACTTGCATCATGTTTCATTAGCACAGAGCAAAACCGAATGCAATAAACCCTGTGCACTGTTCTGTCCATGTGGCTGAGTTGCTTTCAGTATAACCCATCTTCTTCCTTTTATTTTTTTCTCCTTTCTGGTGTCCCCTCAGTAACAGTTCCTCCAGGGAGTACAAGCCCTCTCATTCCAAGTCCACTGGTTACTGTAGTATTGGCGTGCCTTGCATACCTTCATCCAGTCCAGAATATTGCCTGGTATCTCCATTTAGTTTTCCATATTGGAACCATATTATGCCTCTGTTCTCAAGTTTGCAGAAGCTTCCAGGTCATTTCTGGTTACAATTCAAGTTGTTAATCTTGCCTGTCTGTACAAGTCACTTTGTGGTTTGAGTCCTGGCTACTTGTTATGCTGCTTCTCTTGTTGGGTTTTCGCCCACTAGTTGAGATCAGGTTGTATGCTTGAGCTAAAAGTCTCTAAATTTTGCTGGGATGGGACTGATGGAGGTACATCTTCAGTGAGGATCTCTTTAATCTCAAATATCTCCCTCTCCTGGTCAAACAAGTTTGTTGACTTTGGAGGAGAGACCCTCAGCTGGTGTATCTGGCCAGACTCTATTGAGGTGAATGGAGCTAGGTAGACTTGCACCAAATGAAGAACTTACCTTCCAGGACACACTCCAGTCCTATTTACTTATACAGGTGTAACCCCTGAGCCTAGCAAATAAAAGCAAGGATTAGACAACCTTTTGTATCACGGAGTGTCTGAAAGATGCTGGACTTAATATTTAGAGGGTTGTTGTAAAGAGAAGGTTGATAAACTGTACTCTTTAACCACTGAAGAAAGGAGAAGAACTAATAGTCTTAAATTGCAGCAAGGGGAGACTTAGTTTAGCAAGAAAAGCTTCCAAACTGTAAGCATTAGTTAAGCATTGGAACAAATTAACTATGGAGGTTGTAGAATATCTGTCATTGAAGGTTTTTTTTTTAAGAACAAACGCCTGTCATGGACGCTCTCTATAATGCTTAACCCTTCTTCAATGCAGGGCACTGGAGTAGATGACCTGTTGAGGGCCCTTCCAATCCTATAGTTCTGTGATGCTGGACTTGGTTTGCGATCCTGAACCCCAGGAGGTACACAGACTAGGTGAAGATGGGAAGAGTGCTCAGACTGGATCTCCTTCACTAGGAGAGAGCAAGTGGCTGACAGGGCAGTCTCCCTGTGGCCTCTCAGCTCTGAGACTGTCCTGTGATCTGGAATAGCTTGAATTTGTTAAACTTCAAGGCATGCTGCCAGGTTTATCTTTATATGGGGGCTTTCAGAGAAGGGAAGCTTGCTTGAGCAATAATATGTAATAAGTGGGAGTCTTTTTCAGCATCACTGTTGTGTGGCGTCTGGTTATTTGTTACTGTGTATGATGAAGTCTGCTTCTAGTTGTCTTTTGTTTAGTTGTGTTTTTATGTAATTATCAAGGGCGCCCTAGAGTGTAGAATAGGTGAATTGGGACCTCAAACATAAACAGAGCCTCAGTTCTTGCCTGCTCAGCTTCAGAGCTTGGATGCTCAGCAATGTTTCTGTAAATCAATCTTCTTTAAAGGTGTCTCAGGTTGGAGATTAAAAAAAAAAAAAAAAAAAACTGAGACACCCCAAAAACTCAGCAGTCAATCTTGAAAATCTTGGCTAACAGTTTTAAAGCGACATTAAACAAGCAAAATAAATTAGTCAGTAAAATTATTATTTATTAATGTGTCCTTTTAAGTGTAAATGTGCCACTTGGTGTCTAAGCACATGCAGAAATTTGAAATCTAAATGAACAGAAAAATTGCTCTATACACAGCTTTATATAGTGCAATAATACATTACTGCAGATATTCATGTATTGTATGCAATGCACAATATAGATTGATGACAGCCAACATCTTTTGACCTATATTAAAGTTTAGAATTAAAGACTGCACTAGGAAACAAAACCACAACTGGAAGCAGAGAATCTCAGTTGTTAGAGTGGCATTTGACCTAGCAAATATTTTAACTCTCATTCATTCAGTGGACATTCAATCAGACCCTATAACTAGGTTTTTCTTTCATATTTTATTCCAACTTATTTGCAAATGCCATTTTTAATAATAAAATTCTAGTATTTGTGACTTTAGCTACGGAGCTTGCCTCTGTAATGTGCTGCAGCTATGAATATTACTGTTGATCTTAACTTTCCCCAAAAGCAGATTGATCTCACTACAATTTTGTATGCCACATCATCTTTTGGGAGGATTTCTGAGAAGTTTTGGGAATGAAACTGAGGAAAGAGTAAGTTTTGGTGCCACAGTCTGACCCAACGGATTCCAAAATAAATTGAGAGGTGCTTCACTGAGAATTAACAATTTGACCTTATAGTGCTATTTGTTCCCCCTCTCAAGTATGTCCCTCTGATTCACTCTTCTAAAATATTTGTAACTAGGGATGACTTGGAAAACAATTTCTTATGAAAAAAATTGAAAAACTTTGAGAAACAGTTTCCCTAGGTTCGAATTTTTTTTTTCATTCTGATTAAAATTTCATAAACAAAAGACTCCAATTAGAAACAATGACAAATATATTTAGTTCTGAATTTTCCCATTTAAAAAAAATTAAAGTACATTTCAGTTAAAATTTCACTTTTTTTGCCATTTTCAAATTGCCAATTTCTTGGCAGGGAAACTGTTCTGTGGGGAAAATACTGTAATCTGTTTTTCTTATTTATGTTGATATGACTGCCTAAATTCAGGTTTGTTTCTGTTAGAGAGTGTAGGGCTTAGTGGATCTGTTTTGTCTTTGGGAGCATAATCTTTTACATGTTTAAAGACTTTTTTTGTTCCCCCTTCCCCCCAATCTTATCTTCTCCACACTAAGATTTTTTTTCTGTTTTTCCTAATAGGTCATGTTTTCTAGAACTTTAATAATTTTTGTTGTTTCCCTCTGAACTTTCTCCAATTTGTCCACATCGGTCTCAAAGCATGATGCCCAGAACTAGATGCAGTACTCCAGCTGAGGCTTGATCAATGCTGAGTAAAGTGGAAAAATTACTTTTTGTGTCTTCCATATAACACTCGTGCTAATATGTAATATATACAATATAAATGTTAATTAAACTGCTACTGACTCCAGGTTGCTATAGCTGGTGAGCTGAGCCATGTGGTACAAGTCGAGTTGTGGATACTGTTTACCCACACTTTAGGCTCTGAACATGTGCCCACATATACCGCTTGGTACAGGATTAAGGCTTGAATTTGCCATCTTTTTTTGTTCTGTAATGGAAAGATATTGTTGGATAAATGCTGGTTTTATATTCTGCTTATTAGAAGTGGGATTTTCAAAAGCAATAATCTAACTCTACATCCCCTCAAGTCAAAGGAGTTCTACCTGTTGTTTTGAGGGGAACTACCAGGGCAATGCTGAACCCTGCTGTAATAATTGGCCTACACATCTATTCTAATTGGAGGCTCAGTTTTAATTAGTAAATGAAAGTTTATCAGGTGCCACAATGGTGTGGAATAACAAATGTTGTTGATGGAGGGGAGAAGTATGAACAGAAGATATTGAATTAGCCTAAACAAAAAGTCTTACTGCTATAACTCAAGGACTATGTTAAGATCATGCTTGATAAATAGGAAAATGTGGGTGTGGAAATTAATGAACCTAACTGGTGGACAGAATAGTAAGGGGATGGGCTATTGCATGCTCACTTCTTTTGGGGGCCTTAAAGAAAGACATATTTGGAGGAACAGACCGAGTCCAGTGGTGCAAGTGTCACAACCATGGCTGACAACGTCCTGCCCCCAACAATCTCCTGGGGCCCTGGCCCTTCTTAATCCTAATCTGGATGGCCTAACTAGATGAGGCCAGAGAGAAAGGGATCCAGATGACAGCACCACGCCTATCTGCTGTATCCCAGATACCACCTTTAATGAAACAGATTTTGACAGCAGGAACAAAGCTCCAGCCTATCTCAAACTAACTAACTTACCCCAAAAAGGCAGCTATTTTACCTCTTTGACACCATCTGAGAGAGGGTGTCTTACAAAGGGATTTCTCTTTCTGAAGCTTTCTCTCTAGTTAAAGAGGGGGAAATAGAAATGTTGCTGTAATGAAAGTCATACTTAATACTCTACATACCAAATATAGAAAAGGAAAAAATAGTTAAAATACTTTTAATAAAAGGCTACACATCCTTAGTGGCGTATTGGTCAGGGTAAGACAGACGCTGAGATTTCTATGTGCCAGACCCCCAAACCTTGTTTCTAGGTCTCTAAAATTGGTTACTGACTGTGTTGTATTAACACCTTTGTCTGTTCTATTTTACCTAAATTAATACAGCAGCACTTTTGAAAATTAACCCTAAATGTGCAATAAGGATTCAATTCCAGGGTGCAATAGAGTTCAAGTTCTCGTAATGTGATGGTCAAGTGTTTGCTTTTATCATTTTCTATTCTGACATAAGCTGTTCTCACTTATTATAAAAGGCTTCCTCTCCACTTTAATACTAAAACCGGACTAAAACTGTGTGAGGAATGAGAGCTCAGTAAGTGTTACTACATTTTTCCTTGTCTTTACACTTTTGGAGCAGGGGGTGTGGGGCTCTAGTAACGTCTGAAATTCAAAGGCTCAAGGCAAGCAATTCTGAAATTACCTCAATTAGAATATTCTGAGATCATAGAGAAATAATGAGATTTGCACAGAAGTATTAATAGACAGTTTTAAGATTTAGATCAAGGTTTAGCTCTCAATATTAGAAGTGCTTTTAATATGCTAGTAAGAAGACACCTAATATGATTATTAGTTTGTGAGTAAAGAATTAAGGGGACAGTAAAGTGGGTCATTCAAGGTCAATGCAGCAAGGCTTCACCTTAGTAGCACACAGACTTGCTGTTGCTGTGTAGAGAGTAAGGCCAGATTTCTGCTTTATTTTGGGCTAAATTATCAGCTGATGTAGACTGGGAAGTGTTCAAAAAGTCTGCAAGTCAGCAATTATTTAGGATCCTAAATATAGATTTAACCTACTAACTTCAGACTACATGTTGTATAACTGTGTCCTTCCATTAGTGCCTCTGCAACCCCTTCACACATTTTTACCAATGAATGAGCAGAGTATGCAACCTCAGTATTTCCCTTAAGGAAAAAGCCTATATAATTTAATAGGGGTGAAACCAATAGTTATCTAGAAATAACTTTCACACTTGGGAAAGAAAATATCCTATAGAACTTATCAGGGTTTCTTGTAGAGCTTCAAAGTTGAATTTTTTAAGCTGTAGGGCCTGTTGACTGAAGTCAACAGGAGTCTTTCTATTGACTTCAGTAAGGTTTGATCCTTAATGCTTTCAAATTCCATAGGATAGTTCAGAAAGCCCACAGAAAAATTATTTTCTATTAAATTGCTTTTCATATCCTGGAAGGAAATCATCAGCTTGGAAGGAATTAATCCTACGTGAAGTCTACTAAGGGCTTTGCTATTTTATGGACATTACATTGAAGGCACTCAGATACTATAGTGATGGAGGCTGACTCAAGGCTCAGGTAAGCCACCAACTAGGAGAAACCTTCAATCTTCCCTTCCTGGGCTGGATTTGAATGAGATTTGACATAAGGTGAATTTCTCTGTTGCGAGAGCCACGTGAGGAAAGTCTAGACACTGTTCATGTGTCACTCTTAACTTCATCAGACATCTATATAAATGAGTTCCTTGTATACCCCATCTTATTTGCTGTGCAGTATTGCCGATCTATAAGATTATGCTTTCTGTGAGCTCTCACAATCCCTCTCGAATCCAGATGCTCAGCATTGTTTTCAAACACACTTGTTCTGTGTTCCACTTTTAGTAGCAGCATGATGTCAGTCACATTTAAATCAGATGAAAACCTGAATTTTTCATATTAATTAAAGTTCAATGGATTCCTTATAAAGAATAGATGAAAGGAGCACTAATGACAGGAGACTCATGTAGGCTGGATTTTCTGCAGATTAGCTAAAGGCTGGTCTGAACTTCCACCCTGGATTTGTGGAACGGTTCGTTATTTTTTTTTTTAATAGATTGACAAACAAGATTTGGCATAATACTGTAGGAGCAATTAGCTTAGCATTTCCATACAATAAAAAGCAGACAGAGATAGAAAAGCTATGGGGTTGTCTCTCTTGAGTCTTCTGTTAATACAGTGGCCTAATCCATCCCTGAGGAAATGCACCTGACTGGGGTTCTGTCAGCAGTGAATTTGGCCTCAGTGTTTTGTATGGTATTGCACTAAAATGCACCTCATGCTATTATGCTACAATAGGAATCTTTAAAAGTAATTGATGATGTATAAATCCTAATAGCTGAGATGTTAGCTACAGGTTAAATGGAAGGGGGAAGCAAAAGGTAACCATTAAACCCTGCCACCTTGGTATGTTAGATAATATAGCACTCTAGAGGGCAGCTCCTGGCTCCACACAACACACCCCTGTCTTTAACCCCCAAAATCCTTGGAGAAAAACTAGTGAATCAGAACTCTTGGGGTTCCCATGTGCAGGTAGGATTAGGGGTGCCCATGTCAGGGGCACATATTTCCACTATGTGAGTGAAACGATACGGGTGTTCCCCATGTATTTTGTACAACCAGATTGGGTTAGAGGGAAAGACACAGAAAAGCTGTGAGGAAGGGCTGTAGGCATGGACAGTCACATCAATTCTTGTCCCATATGGAACTCAAGTGTGGGGAGAAAGGCCATTACGAGACCCCACCCCATGCACCTACCCTGAGCTACTTTAAAATTGCAATGGGAAGCTGGGATTTAGCTTTAGTTTTCCCTTCAGATCCTTTAACTTTTCAGTAGGAAGTGTTATTCACAGCTCTTGAAATAGGGCAAAAAAAAAAAAGTGTTTGCAAAGCAAACATCTAAAAATGGAAAATGTTGCAAGTGTTTTCACCTACTTAAAATCATGATAAATAGAGGGGATGATGAGACCTCTGGAGTGCAGCCCTATGTTAAGCAGACACTGGCTGTTAGCACACAGTACGGCTGAAAACCTATTCATCCAACTAATATCTCTCGGAAAACTAGTTGTTAAAAAGAAAATGAGTATCAGTAAGGACAAAGACTGAGTAATGTGTTTATAGCATCTGTCATGTGAGGGTCTCAAAGCATTTTACAAATCTGAATTAATATAGCTGAGTTATCAAGTGTCTTGATCTCCATTTTGGAATGGAGGAAACTGAGGCAGAGAGAGGTTAAGTGATTTGCTCAAGGTCACAATTCAAATTGGTACCAAGGGCTTGGACTAGAAACCTAATCTCTTGATTCCCACCTCTGATGCCTTCACAAGATACTGTCTTTTCTTCTATAGACCTGGTCCAAAGCCCATTATAGTCAATAACAGTCCTTTTATATGGTTTTGGATCAGGCTACAAGGTCCTGACACTGCACCACTGAAGTTGATGTTATTTTTTTTCCATTTACTCAAATAAGAGTAGAGTCAAGCCCTAAATGAATTACCCGATTGTTGCAGAAATATCAAGTGTTTCCATAGCTGAAGTTTTGTAACAGAAAAGTTTAAGTAGGTAATGTTTGTCAAACATAAGGAAAGAATGATGTTTCTAGATTCCTGTAAAACTACCTTTACAGACTGTATCAGTATATGAGATCTTGACTCCTTTGCTAAAAATGGTGTCAGAGGGGACTATTTTCAGAATTTAATCAGAACTTGGGTTATTTTGCTTTTCCAATCAGAGGCGGTAGGAAGGATGTTCCAGAGCTGATCCATTATTTTTGCTAATGTGGCATGCAAAAAAAGTTGCCTATGGTTTGTTTTTTTTAAACAGGCTTGTGGAATTCTACTCTCCATTTTTTGTAACACGTGCTGTGGAAATTAGAAATAAGGCTAACTTTTTATTGTCACCCTCACTGAAAACTCTCAAAAGGACACTAAACAGAAGGTAATATAAACATCAAAGTTGTTACTGTGATGACCAGGAAGAAACACAGGGGTGTGTATTCCAAAGGGGCAGCCATGTTAGTCTAGTTCAGCAAAAGAAGCAGGAAGTCCTGTGGCACTTAAAGACTAAGGCTGTGTTCACACAGCCCTCTTATTTCGAAACAACAGGGTTTGTTTCAAAATAAGATTTAGACTGTTCACACGACGCACGGTTGTTTCAAAACAACGGAAGCTGGGCAGCGCTGAACCCTGCCGGTGCCTGCAGCCCCCTGCGGAAGTGAAATAGCAGGTTCACAGTATGAACCTGCTATTACGTTTTCCGCCTTTTTCCTTATTTCGAATTATTTTGTTAATTCAAAATAAGTTGTTTTGATATAAGTGTTATTTCGATATACGGTTGTTGCGAAACAACCATATTGAAATAACTGGCTGTGTGAGAACACAGCCTAACAGATTTATTTATCACATGAGCTTTTGTGGGAGAAAATCCCACTTTGTCAGATGCTTTGAAGATGAGGGAACTTACAGAATGAAATGAAAGTAAATGCAGGGTGGTTTAAGACATGGGGTCAGGTCGGACTTGTTTAATACCTTCATTTTGGTCTAGAAAGTAAAGGAGTACACAGGAAACTAATGAAATTCACAGACGATACTAAACCAAGACGTGTTATGAACAGCAGTGAAATAATGCGAGAGAACCTGGGCAGAATAGGATTGTGAACATAAAACAATTATAAATAAGGAGTTTATGATACTTTTAAAAACTAACATGTAGACTCCTTGTTTGTTTTGCTGAACTAGACTAACACGGCTACCCCTCTGGAATTTATAAAACAGTTGTATTCAACTTGGAAAATTACAGGCTAATCCAGATAGAGAAAAGTGTTCAGTGCTCAGTGGTGGGGGGGGGGGCTTGAATTGTAGTAATACTGGAGTAAAATTAAACGGCGTAGTAGACATGTATCTACAGTGTGAAGTATTAGGAGAAAAGACTAAGTCAGTTTTGGAATAATTACAAAATATAGAGACACAGGCCAAGAGAAGTAGCAATTTCTTTCTGTGCAGCCAAAGCTGACATATTGTGTCTAAATCCAGGTATCTCATTACCAGAAAGATATTGGCAAGCTAGAGAGAAGGAAGAGAATCACAAAATTGGTTAGGGGCTGGAGAGTTTGATTTATGAGGTGAAAGCTAATGTGTTTGGCTGGTGGGAAGTGGGTGTGGATTTATCAATCTGTAAGTATTTACATTAAGCTGCCAGGACAGAAATTGTCTGGGGTGGCACAAGAAGTAATAGGTTGAAATTAAAAGGGGAGAACTGGGAGAACTCATTCCTGAATACATTTAAAAATAAACTCTAGTAAGCATATGAAAATGAACCTTAGGTTTGTAGAGAGATGGACTAAGTGACCTATTAGGTCTTTCCCATTTGTATCTTTTTCACCCATACTGGCCCCTTTGGTTTGGTGTGATCTTGCTCGCAGGACTGAGAGTTTCAAACTGGGCCACAATCACTTGAAGAGGTTCAATTTTTATTGCTTGTGCAACTGCATCATTAAGATTAATAGATTTAAGGTTGGAAAGAACCGTTACAATCATCTTGGAACATTAGCTTGTACCACGATAGCTGAAGGAATAATTCTAAAGCTCTGCTAAGAGAATATATATTTTCATTTTTTCCTCAGCTCAACCCTCTCACTGACATAAATCTAGTCCAATAAATAGGAGATCAACTGAGCAGGAGTTGAGGATCGGGCCTGGTATCTTTTAGTTAAGTACTACTGTAGAGATAGCCATACGGCTATCGGTACTGATTGCTGTTTAGTCTAGTGAGTTGTGTGTCCTGATTACATGTCAGGTAATCTAGGTTCTGTTCACTGACCTGCAGTGTAAACACTGGCAAGTTATTAAATATCTTCTGTACCTTGCCTTCATAAGAATATAATAGAGATAACAATTCACTCTCTTTCTAAAGCTCCATCTACATATGAAAATTGAGACATACTTTATAGTATGGGAGTATTCATTACATTATTTTCTGCCAATTCCACTAAAATACTAATTTGCCTTTTCCCAGCTATGGGTCTTCTTCCAGGTTTTCTGGTCCAAAGTTTGCACCGTATCTATTCCACCCTGCCGACATACTATCCATTGCTTCCTTGGCCATTCTCTTGTACTCTGCCCATTAACTCTAGTCACCAGTGCTTCCCTTCATATGTCTTTCATACGTGTTCATACAGTTTCAGCCTCCTCTCTTGTAGCTTCTCTTTGATGGTGCAGACCTTTGTCTCACCCCTAATGACAACATTTCATGTATAATCCAGCAATGACACCCCTCAGTTCCCTCAAACATTTTCATTTTAATGGTTTCAGGTCTTCTCAGGTGCCATTCATGCAATCTTATCTGCACAAATAAACATCAAACCATCTTCTATTTGGATTTGCTTCCCCATGAAGTCCATTACAGTTCCGAAATAATGAGGTCAAGTCATCACAACGTCTGCACCTTTGTCATAGAACCATCACATAAATCCCACACAAGTCCTCTGGTACCCATAGAATCGGGACAGAGCGACCAGCACTCGGAAAGGTTCTCTACTGAATGCTTATTCCGAACCAAGGAAAGCCATCTGTGTTCAGTGTTCCCTTCCAGCTCCTTTCCATCAATTCTAATGACAGGCACATTAGCTGTTTTTCATTTTCTTTTTCTAAAATAACCAAACCTCTCCTTTCTTAAAATGGACTCCACTATTTGACAGATGTGACAGATTCCCAGTGTTTTTTGCAGTGGGACAGCAATTTAATTCCTCACCACTTTGACCAGGAGTGCGTGTTAAATTTTGTGTACATACCGCTACCAGCAAGGACTGTCTCCAGTCACTTTGGGATTTTCATCTCTTTTTGAGCTGTGTGTAGGATTTGCATGAGCCAGCCTACACAAACTTCTCTCAGGGCTTTGATTGTTTCCACCATGACATCATTTGAACCTGCCACTTTTCCAGGGCCATCTTCATCTGTGCAGCCTTAACATCTGCCTTTGACAGGTCAACATCCATGGTTATCTGTTCACATGAAGGTAGTATGGAATACAAAGGGTTCTTCTCACTAAGTATCCCCTAATCCAGGAATCTCAAACAAGTGGCCCGCAGGCCACACGTGGCCCCTAAAGCTATTTCCTGCAGCCCACAATGACGCTATCATTACTGATGTTTGCAATATCGTTGTATGAAAAGGTTTCAGTGATGCAACCCTCATGTTAATGTACTAGTCCTCATGCAGCCTTCGTGGTGATTTGAGTTTGAGACTCCTGCCCTAATCGTATTCTCACCATAGGTTATGTACAATGTTTCCTGTCATGAGCAATTTGCCTCATGTGTCCTTTATGAATGCTACCCCCACTTTATCTTCCTCATTTGTGCTTCTTGTTCACACATTACACATTTTCTTTTGGTCAAGTTGAGGGAAGTTATTCATCTCAATACACAGCTCATCTAAAGCTAGGTTCCTCATCTTTCTGACTGCTTGTTTTGGCTGCTTGCTTGTAGGCTCTGTAGATAGCAACCAGTTCTTCCAAGGAGCTATTTTCCATCACTTTCTGGCTTTTCTCTTATTTCTGACAGCTTTTTGCAACTCCTTCATTTCATTACTATTCTTTATGAGATTGTAGTCTACCCAACTTATAGCATACATATAATAGCTCAGTTTCTTGGATCCAATATGTCCTTGAAAATACACAAGTTGGAAAAACAGAAGATGTGGTATATCTCTTGATTCAAACTTTGCAATTGGCACCTTGGACTTGTCTGCAGGCATACTATGCAGCGTCTGCTTTCTGATCTGCCTGCACATACTCCACATCAAAACTGATGCCAGTACTGCTAAATTATTGACTTAATTGTTTCCAAAAACTCTTAGCTATGGACTGATAGATTTTATCTTTCATTAAACACTTTTATAATACGGAAGATATTCAATAGATAGATTAAAGTTTAGGCCTAACTTACACATCTTTTTTTTTACGGCTGGCATATCTAGCACCTATCTTTATATGGAGCATAGTTTTCTTTTTTTATGTACAATACTTAACTGTGATTAATGAGTTTCATTGTTAGGACCAAAACTTTAATTAAATCTACCCAACGTGCTGTAATAACCAATAATTGTCTAAAGTGAATTATCTAAAGTCAATTGAATTGAAGGAATATAGTAAAAAATCATTTCCTAGTTCATTAAATATGATATGAGCAATATACAATATCTAATCAGTTTATACCAGAACCCAAATGAGTTACTGTAGATCTACACCTCCTCTGTATCTGAGAATGCACACACTGAAGATCATTCCCTTTTTTTTTTTTTTTTTTTTTTTACATCTTGTCAAGTGCTTTTCTAACCTTAAATCAAATCCAGAAGCCTTTTTCTAATTATGTAGGAAAGGGTCACCATGGGTGATTTGGAAGTTGCAATAGTAAACATGAGTGTTGACAGCACGCAGTTTGACATGCGGTGCTTCAGAATGTCTAGTTATCTAATAAAGTAGGAATACAATTTGTGTAGGAGTTCAGCTGAAATTTTGGAAGGATGAAGAAAGACCATGGAGCTAGGTGCAGAAGACAGACTGTCCGGTGCCCTGGCCTCAGTAAAAATGTGCACTCGGGGAGCATATTGTGACTGCAAAGGTGCTGCAGAGGGCCACAGGAGAATTTCTGCAGTGCACACACAACATAGTGTGTCCATAAGCAGTCATACCCTGATCACTCATGAGCCCTGGCATGAGGGCATATTCTGGTAGTGCATATCGCTGTAGAGATTTCAGGCTGCAGTGCAGTCTGTAGATAGACCAGGAAGTATGGACCTAATTTAGAACAGTTTACAGCTGCTCTAAATTACACCAGGGGCTGCTATGGTCCCTTGTGAAATCCCAAATCAGCTTCAGTGACAGAAGGTCGATACATTTGCCCCCACCGCACCCCATTAACTTAGCTGTGTCTACAGTGAGTTTGGTCTACTTGACTCTGTTGTACAGGGCATGAAACTTGTGTCAAAGCCCGGAGCAATGTAGCAAAGTTGAGATGCAGGACAGGAATTTGGAATACACACAAATCCTTAATATGCATTCAGTAGCATTGGAGTGGATATCCTCTGTGGACTACAACACTGTTCCCTCTAAGCTGTGCGCGTGCGCACAGGTCATGAAACCTGTGCACACGACAAAATAAAGTGCGCACAAAAAAAAATCAATAGTGCTAATACTGGTGCTCACAAAGAAATGTCTTTGCGCACACAAAGAAATTGTTTGCGCACACAGTCTACGAGTCATTAGAGGGAACATTGGACTACAACTACGTGGTAATACATATGTCAGTCATTACTGGAGCTTGTGTGAAAGATGACATGAACACACACCATTCAGCAGATTGGATGTTCCCTAATCCAGTGGTTTTCAACATGTGGGCCATGATGCACAGACAATTCAAAGTTTTTTAGTGGTCTGCAGATGGAAAGAGGTTTAAAACTAGTGCTGTAACCATTTAAGGTTATTCCACCCTATGGGAAGTGGGATGCACACAGAGACTATATTAGATATGTGGATTATAGATGGGCACCATGACTATTTAAACAGCTGGATTGGACTATGTAAACATTTCTTTTAGTTTGGTATTATTCTTTGATCGTCCTAAAAAGATTCCAAAAGAAAATTCAGGCTTATAGGAGGACTCATTAAACATTGAATCATCAACTTGTCTCTACATCTAGGTATTTCTTGTCTGATAATTTTAAGGGAAAGATTTATTTTTGCTCAGATTCCAGCTGCAATCTGTGTCTTTTTTAGATTCCTTTTATTTCCCTCCAGGATATATAGTTACTGTCAAAACAAGGAGCTATTATGAAAATCAAGTTGCATTACAAGGATACTATTTTGTCTGTAAGTCCTATCATATGTGTCAGGATGTACTGGGCACATAGAGGGAGGCTGCCTAAGTGTTTGGAGTATAGTTGGCAGAAGAAGAAACAGCTGGTCCCATCAAAGTGATCACATTCTTGGGCATTAAATTAGATTGAGAGAAGAAAGCAATACTTGCCCAGGGATAAACTTCATAATCCTAAAGGGTTAGTGGCTCAGATATTGCAGACTGTGAAGGTACGTTAAAGCAGTCCTAGTTGTTTTGCTAACTAGGCACTTGAACTTTGGAAGCATGCTCAAATCATTTAGGCAAGGTGTGTTTTGGCTTACTGACTGGCTTTCTCCCTGTGACTGGTTTCAGATGCATCATTATTGTAACACAAGGCAATTAGCCACTTAACTTTTGCCACTGGGTGCCATTTTAGGGATTCTTGGTATGTCGGTTAGATAGCGGATGGAGTCAGTGCTAATGCAAGAATGAATTATTTATGAGTGTCTAGCATGAATTTATATTTGAATGTATTTGTAAGCTATGTTGTGAACTCGTGGTTGGCAGGATGTATTGAGGAGATGTATTATAGAAAATAAAGTACAGATACACAGTGGTTACACTGAAATATATAGTAAACAGCTGCTCAGTTTACTGTGGTACTTCCTATACATAAAAGAGGAAAACATGCAGCAAATACTGCATTGAAAGTAGGGACCACTACAGCTGTTTATTACTGTGGTATCAGTTACTTTGTGATCATCACGAAGTTGTATTTGTTCTCTTTCCATTTAAAACAATAAGTAGCACTCACACTCAGGCTCTGTACAGCATTTCAACAAAGCACATTATACATGATACACATTAAGCCTCAAAACAGCCACATGAATTAGAGAGATGCCTCCATGTGAGACATGGGGAAACTGAGGCTCCAGATGATGCAGCGAGACCTTGACACAGATAGCAATAGTGCCCCAGGGTCCTGAGTGCCAGTCCTGTGTCCTAACCAGTAGGTCAGAGGTTCTCACTTTTGTCCTAGAGTGGACCACACCTTAACAGAGAGATTCCTGTTGTACCTATGCACAGATCATTTCATCCACATTAGGAAATTGCTGAGTCAATTTTTAAGCTGTTTTTGGATGTGATTTAGCAGCTGCAAAGAAAGAAAAGAGTCATTACCATGTGATCAGCCAGTTCTCTGCAGACCACCAGCCAGCGTTTCATTGAACACTAACTGCCCTAGCCCAACCCTTGAAAAGCATTGTGAGAAATTGAAGTTGCCTTTTTTACTTTCACTTTATTTTCCAGCTGGGTGGACCAGGGGCCTGCCAGCATCATGTACCTTTCGTTTCTTCTATGAATTGTTCATGGAGTACAAGTAAACCTTAAGACAAGAACAGTAGACAGGCTAATATGCAAAACTGGATTAATTTATCAAAGCAACAAATCCTGTAGAGATCGTTTGGTGCCAGATCCTTTTGACTGCAAAAAGAGTAGGCTACATCAAGAGGAGAGTTACATATGTATGAAAGATTAATTGAACCACAGGCAAGGCAATCAAGAAAGACTAAGATGTGTAACTGTCAGTTATTAAATCATTTAATCTACAGGGATATTTTTTTCTCCAAAAGAGAGGGTAACTAAGTAAAGCTATACATTAGAAAAGCTATACATTAGAAAAGCATAGCCCTTTGAAAGCAATTGTAATTAGCTGTTTTTTCTACTGAAAAATAAAAGCACATAGTCATTAAGAAGAGGGTTACCATTAGAAATTTACCAGTTTACCTTTCACATGACCAAGCCATTTTCATAAGATGTGTGGTTCCCTCCCTCTCTCCCCCAGCACAGAGTGGCGAGAAATATATAGGTCAGCTCTTCAGATGCAGAATTTCTGTGACAATGTACCACTTGTGAAATAATGCACTGTTTTCAGCAACTCCGCAGAGCTGCATAAAAAGTACTCAGTTTACTGCAGGTGCAACACAAAAAAGCTCCCTTTAAAAGAGCTCTTAATGACTGTATATCATTGTTTAGAAGCCACCCTCAATTACCTTTTCCATGTGAGCTGCAGGGGAAAGCAATTAAATGTATTGGAAAGCCACCCTCAATTTAAAGCTGTAGGAGGAAGCAATTAAGAGTAATAGAATCTGTGGCTTCTAAACAAAGATATACGGTATATGAAGCTCCTGAAGACTGTGTGCTAGCCAGACCTAGTTGCAGTAAATTGTGAATCTCAAAGTATGTGACCACTGAAAGTTGAAAGTTGTAACAAATTGCATAGCTTATGTTCATTCCTTAACAGCAAAGAGCCTGAAATGCATTTTCCAAAATAGGCTGACACACCCTTTACACTATTTTGGCTGTGAGCTACAGCGTGGCGGGATTTCGGCAGCAGTCCAAGGGAGATGCATATAGTACTTAAAATACCTTGAGTATCTCCCTTCAGTTGCCTACCACCTACTGACAGTGGTGTCTTCAATGTGATGAGTCAAAGGGAAATGCCCTCCCTCTGACTCAACACTACTCCTTTTGCTGGGGTAGTCTTACTAGATCGGCTTCGTGATCAGCTCAGAGGGTCTTTGCAGACCCAATGAGTCGATTAAGAAGATCAAACTGGTGGTGGCAAATTTGCTGCTATCAATGAAGACCTGCCCTGAGCAGAGAGCCCTTAAAGTAGGTTTTCATTACATGCCAGAGAGGTATAATAGGGCATTTGTGAAAATAAGAGTTGGGCCCAGATTTGTGGTGGTGTTGCAGCATACAATTTTTAAACACTGTGTTTAATTAATTGGATCTGAGTGAATATTAAAAATTACCCCATTCTTTCCTCTCCCCCTAGTGCTTAATCGGTGCCATGTTGAGCCCCAGCACCTCTAGGCTTGATACTTTATAGCCCTGGCACTCATGAGCTTGCCACATCAGTTACGAAAGTTTAAAAAACATGCTTATGTCCTAGAACTTAATTGCTTGAGCTCCAGCACTTCTTTCAGTACAAATTAAGCACTGGTCCCACTGCCAAGCGGCATGAAAGAGTTTCATTTAGATGCCAAGTTCCAAAGGGACAGCTGTGTTAGTCTAGTCCAGTAAAACAAACAAGGAGTCCAGTGGCACTTTTAAAGACTAACAAATTTATTTATAGCATGAGCTTTTGTGAGCAAGAATCCCAGCTCATCAGACACTTGAAGATGGGGAACTTACAGAACTTTCTGTAATTTGTTAGTAAATTTGTTAATCTTTAAAAGTGCCACCAGAAAGTTCTGTAAGTTCCCTATCTTCAAGTGTCTGATGAAGTGAGATCATCTCCCATGAAACCTCATGCAACAAATTAATAGTTAGTCTTTGAAAGTGCCATCAGAGTCCTTGTTGGTTTGTCATTTAGGTGTGGTGCAGAAATAGATTTTGTCCTGCTTTTTAGCTATTTCAGAAATGCCTTGGCTTTTCACAGCAGCAGCATGCATATATTAGGAGCGGAGCATGTGCATCAGCATAAAACAGAGATAAAGTGAAATTCTTTCCCTCCAATCAGGGCCTGATCCTAGAAGGTGTTTATTCCTCATAGTAAAACTCCCATTGACTTCAATGGGCTAGCACATCCTTGATTCAACCACGGATAATTAATTAACCTATGTATATCCTTTTGTGAGACACCTTCTGTTGCATTTTATGATGGCACAACCTCCACTAATTAATGCCTCCATAATTTAGCACTGTTTCATTAAAGCTGATTGTATAACCTTTTCCTCAGTGCCTAACTTCACTTACACCTAGAGACCAAATTCTGTGACTCTTAATCAAGCTTTCTTACTAGAGCAGCTCTGAGATACTCATAATCATGTGCACCAATATAAGAACTGAGATGAACTGAGGGAAATTTCCATTGACTTAAGTGGGTGATTTGAACAATCAAGGACAAGAACATTTGGCCTCACACTTTGTATGGGATCTCCTGTGATATTGGATGATGTAGCAAAATAATTGATACATTCCCTCCAAACAAAAGAGCATTAGCAGCCTTTTTGTATTTAGATTTAGGACTTTATTTCTATTTATTTCCAGTAGTAAAATATTTCCTCTAGTGTTTGATATAACTAGATCCTGCCCATTTTAGTCAAATAATTGTGACCCTGAAAGCTCTTCTTGACTGTATCTACTTGCTAAATCAGGAAGTCTTTGCTATTTAATGTACTATCTTTGTATTTTATCTTTGTATTTTTAGCAAGGACATCATTGTTACTTCTCTTGAGAAAGCCTGAGTGCCTTGTCAAGTATGGCCCTGTTTAAATAAACTTGACATTTTAAATGTTTTAAGGATCATCTAGAGAAATATGAGGATATATTAAAATTATATATTGATATGTATTTTTAAATTCGAGTAATTATGTTGCTTTATGGTCCTCGAAAAAAGTATATTTTGTATGTGTGTATATATTTCAGTGTGTGTGCATGTGTGTGTGGTACAGGTATCAAGCAAACATGTATCACATGCTGTCAACTCACCAAGACTACCAGTTTTTACCATTTTATCATGTTTCGCCTAAAGCAGTGATTTAAGTTTTGTCATTTGTGGCCTCTTAACAAATACTTCAAAGGAGATATGAACCCCTTTGGAAATCTTAGGCATACTTGGCAGACCCTCAGAGGTTCGTGACCCCTGCTTTGAAAACCACTGATCTAACAGATGAGCAGTGAGGAAATAAGCTCTTGTGAGTAAAAGAGAGAGGATTGGGAGTCAGATGATGTGAACTTAGAGAGCTATGTATCCTCCAAAACATGGCTATAAAGCTACACAAACGTAAATCAATATGATATTCCAATGTAAAAAAAAAAAAAAAAAAGCAGTGATGCAAACAAAATATTTGACCACACCCTGCAACCCTTATTCATGTAAGTATTCCTGTTGAAACCAATTGAACTATTCAGATGTGTAAGAGCTGCAGCATTGGCTACACGTTCAGTACAAAGAAATGATATAATCCATATTGTTCCTGCAGTGCCGCTGAAAATCTATTTAGCACCTAATTGCCTATGACATGCATGTTCCATTCAGTATGTCTGTGTCCCTTCTTGTCTAAATAGCAAACTTGGAATGTAAGTGGAGATTACTTTAATTAAGTTACATTTTAGCTTTTTATTGTATGGTTACACACATAAGTAGGGTAATCACTGAATACGAATTTGACATATTTACTGTAGCATAATCCCAGCAATTAGTACTAAAGTATTAAGGAAAATCATCATTTCACTCTTCTAATTTTACTTTATAATTAGGTGGGAACCAGATTTTAGTCATATACAGTTATGTTTTTGGGGGGAAGGAGTGGATTGGAAGTATTATTTTACTGCTGCAGAACAATTAACAATCACAATATCTAAAATACAGTAGTTGCATTTTTATCAAATATTTCATGCCTCTGTGAAATTTTGTGCTTGGTTTCTAAATAAGTGGATTTTACTTGTTATATTTGTCCATTGTCCATGTGCATTGTGTCATTTTCTTGTTATGCCTCCAGCATCTGTTAGATTCTTTGTCATACACAATGATTATAAAAACATTAAAAATTACTAGAAAACAGACAACAAGCAAAAATGGGGAACATTTCTTTGTGCCAAAGAAGACTTGTCACTGTTATATTGGAAGTTTTATATACATTAATTATTTTTTTCAACTTTTCACCCAAAAGATATTCTGTGAAAAAGACAATAGATAGAAAATATATGCACAAACTTGCAGGTGTACATACACACAGGGATAAAGTGCGTACATATATGCACCCACACACTTATACTATGTGTGAGTATATGTATCTGCATAGAAGATCCTCTTAAAATCAATCAAGTAAGAAACGTTTTTAAATTGATGGGAAAAATAATAAAGTGACAACAACAGTTTGTTGTGTGCTATGTTGTATCAGTTAAACAAAATTAAATATCGTGCAAATAACCATGCTCATTCCTCCCTTCACCAGCAAAAAGCAACAACAAACAACCTTTTCAACTCCTGATTTTTAGTCATCAGGAGTGGAGAGAGACTCAGACAGCAGACAGCATGGTCCCAGCATGCTTTTTGCCTTTTTTTTTTGTTTGCACATTAGCTGTCAGTTGCAGCCCCGCAGGTAGTAGAACCCAGTGGGAAGAGGGGCGGGACAGAACGATGCAGCCTGAACTGACAGCAAATTTAAATTACTGAGCCTCCTTATTTTTTTCTCCTTTGGGTTTTTTTTTTATTATATTTTTTTTCTACTCTGCGACAAACTGAAAAGATTCTAGCACACGTTAATTTAACAACCCTGCTTCTTCTATTTTTTTCCTCCCTTCTGCTTCCAGGATAATTAAAAGAGAAACCTGTAAAGGCAACATTCCTTCAAGCGAGTTGGTGCTGCAACGTGCTGGTGAGACAAATTTAATTTTTTTCCTTTTCCCTTTCTTTTCATTTCCTTTTTTGGAGCTGAAAGCTTTTGTATATCTAATGTGGCCATAAGAGTGGTTCCCCTGCTGTGTTGGGGGGTTAGACCATAATGAAAAGGAGTAATTGCTTGATATCTGACCTTATCTTATTACTTAAAATGGGTAATAACAGTATTCCTGCCTGTCCTCATGAAGCCTTCTCTCTGCTGGACAAATAGTCAATTCAGAGAAGCAGTGCTGTGATTGTCGCACTATGGCAATAGGGACTATATTATATTTTGGCTACCATTCCACAGTCTTTGTCAGAAAGAATACTTGAGTTGTTTAGGGGTTTTTTTAATTGCCTGAAGTATTGATATTTGGGGGGAGGGTAGTTAATAAATCTGAGGCATCAGTCTGACTATTCAGATGTTTACCAGACAGGAAGTGCAACAGTGAAACTTTCTGAAATATGTATCTTCTTCAGCTTGATTCTTATGGGTCAGAAAATATGGGGATAGGCTTGTTCAGTGCTGTGGAAAGTTCTTTCCAGGCATTACGCTGGTCATCTGTTGGGTGAGGGAGAGGAAAAGTTCAGCTGCCAATTCTTAGCAGGAGTTGATTTCAGTGAAGCTGAAAACTTTTGCATTGCATACTAGCTATGTTGCCTTTGTTAAAGAATGAGTATCCTTTTGGTAGAGAGTTTCAGAATGTGTTAAGTATAGTTCTTGGATCTGTAGTGTCCTCCAATTCTCTTGCTTTCTAATGTCTTTCTGGTCTTATCAATCAACACATGTAAGAAGCATTAAAAGAAGTCAGATAAATTACTAGTCTGGAGGTTCTGGGGTTTTTTGTTATTACTTTCAGAAACTGATCCTGCCAGGGGCTGAGTGCCCACAACCCCTTCTAAAGTCAATAGGGAAGTAGAGTTTGTGGATTATTTTATGCGCGGCTCCTCAATGTGGCCTCACAGAAGTTTTTGGGGACTCAGGACAAAATCTGAAAGTGAGCCCTCCTTTCCAAACAAACAAACAAAAAAAAAAACACTGCCCTGAATGGTGGTTCAGGGTGGGATTAAAGAATGAGCCCACACAGTAATTGCTCCACAGGGGCAATTCTTGTCCCAAGGGGCTGGGTCCAGCTCCCACTCCAGGTGTGTTGACCTCAGGTTCAGGATTACAATTGTACTCACTCAGTTTCATCATGAGTGAGTGGAGGCCGGGCCACATCTGGGTGAGGCTGCAAACCCATACACCAGGTTGCAATGTCACTCAGTTTTGGTACTGTCTCTAACAGGGCATCTGGGATGCATTAACCCTTCCCACCACCAGTGGCCCACCTACTCGCTGCATCCTGGGACTGGATCCTAAAGCTGAGCAAATGTTTCATTTTCAAATTACTTTTATTAATAATGATACATTAGCTGTTTATGAATGTAGGACCTGATACTCCACACTTGTATTCACATGAGTAATCCCACTGAAACAAATGGGCCTAACTGATGAAGTCATGTGAAGACAGCTCACGTGACTAAGTATTTATAGAATGAACCTCAGCCACACTGAAAAGCCACACTATATGTAGGCTGAGATTTTCAACAGACTGAAAGAAAGTTACGTCCCCAAATTTCATAGAACTTCAATGAGATGTAAGCCCCTAACTCTGTTGCACTCCTTTGAAAATTGAAGTCTTCGTCAATAAAATATTGGAGCCATCCATTATTTGCTTTGAAATGAATCCACTCCAAGCAGTACATCAGAGCACAACAGTTTTTAATCTGCTTTACCAAGTCTGTATTATGAACAAACGGCTGGGAAATCATGTGCTAGGGGAACAAACAAGGAGTCCTGTGACACTTAAAGACTAACACATTTATTTATTGCTTGAGTTTTCATGGGACAATATCCCACTTTGTCAGATGCTTGTTTTATTGAACTAGACTAACACGTCTGCCCCTTTGGAATGTGGTAGGGGAGGCTCAGCACTGATCAAAGCAGGCAAACATAAAGTTTCTCTAGTAAATCTAAAGAAGAGGAGAAGGATATGATGGTTGGTCCACGTGCTAATTTCTTGTGTGAGCTCAGGAAGTTTACTTGTGCAGGTGACAAAATTAAGCTGCCATTGGTTGGCATTAGCAATTTTAAGATAGTTTGTCTTTGTGCCTGTTTCAATCACAGTTCAAAACTTTCTCTGTTTAGAATAAGTTGCTGTCAAAAGTTTACATTGCTTGTTCAGAGAATTATGGTATTTGCTATCAAATTAGATTACCGTATCTCATTGCTTCTCCTAATAGCCCTGTCCTCCAGAGTGCTAAAATCCACAAGGGCCCAAAAAGTCTCTTTTTCCCCTTCCAAAGGGGGTAGCTATGTTAGCCTAGTTCAGCAAAGCAAACAAGGAGTCCTGGGGCACTTTTAAAGACTAACAGATTTGTTTATTGCATTAGCTTTCATGGGAGAAAATCCTACTTTATTTCATGCTTTGAAGCTTGGGAACTTGTCCCCTGTAAACCTAAACTCTCATCAGTTAAAGAAGGAAACTATTGAAATGATTATTGTCATGGAAATACATTTGTATTCACTGAGTATAAACTGTGACTTAGAAGCATATCCAATATGATTACATAGTACTCTGCTGAGAGTAAACTATACAGCTGTGGGCCCAGATTCAGTCTAATACAATAGCTCCTTTACCCTGTTTCAGTGGTATAAAGGGTATTAAACACTTCCCCATAATATAGTCAGTTTCCAAAGGGATAGCCCACAAAAGCTCACATGAAAAATAAATCTGTTAGTCTTTAAGTGCCACACAACTCCTTGTCCCCACCCCCATAATATAGAGTTGTTATGGATGGATTCTCTAGGTGTCATAGAACCAGTATAAAATTAGAGGTTTCACTGCAGAGCCCACACAGTTATATGGGTGCTCAGTCCATAATCTTGCTCATGTAGAGGCCAGGAAGAATTATAATTGGCTGTTGTTAATAGAACATTAAGGGCAGCTCACTGTGGTGTTATCAAACAGGCTAATTCTCAGCTTTCTTGTGGGATAAAACAAGCTTAATCCTGTATTCTTTCCACACTTCCAACATCTAGTGAAATCAGTGGAAGTTAGGGCTTATCTACACTGGGGATGGGATTGTAATTTGATTTTAGTTTGTTGAATAACAGAAGGCAAAGGCGAGTGATCACAGTGAATTGCTTGCTTGGGGTCTCATTTCCCCACTGCTCACATTGCTTCCTGAAAGGCATTGTACTGTGGGTAGTAGCACAGGGGCTTGGGGACTTTCCTTCTCTAAAGGGAAAAAAAAGGAGGCAAAGCTTTCCTTGTTATTTCACTGCCAAAGCATAACAGAGACCCACAGTGCTGCATGTGGAGGGAGGAGTCAATTGACAACTTTCTGAGGTTGCAGGCAGGGGAGGAGCTATGATGCTATGGTGCAGCACTCACTGGAAAAACCAGAAAAGCTGCTCTCTAGCTACATGAACCTACATTTGAATTGTAGACTTTGACCTCAGTGCTACACAAATTGCAGGGGTGGTGTTAGGTTTAATTACAGCTCCTTTTTTTTTTTTAAATGAATTTACTGCTCTGAGGATGCAGAAGGTCAGGTGAAACCACATAAAGTTGAACTGCATGGTCAGTGTAGACTAGTGCTCACAGATGCACAAGAAATTTTGAATCAGTCCTACCGTAGCCACAGCCAAAACCCCCCCGTAGACTAACTGATGTGGGATTCTGTCAGCCCAGTTTTACAACTCTCCTTACATATGCCAGACTCCACTGACTTCATTTAGGCCCTGACCTAGCAAACCCCTTCAGCCCATGCGTAGTCCCATTGATATGCTGAGTCTTAACTACTTTGCTAGGTTGGAATCATGCCTGCTGGAGCTTCTTGGTAGCCGTGACTTTTATTCCTTTCTGTTAACTTTTTGGGGACCCAACTCACAATATTCGTTTCCTTGAGCTTGTCAGTATTGCCCTCAACCTGGTGGATGCCTAGAGATTTGTAGGAGTTCAGGGACTCTATTTTGTCTCTGGCACCATCTTATTATGCCTTCTCTTCCCCTGTCCCTAGTGGTTGTGGCCTCCCAAAACCCAAGGGGTGCCTCTCAGGAAGCTCCTAGATCTTCACAGAGCTAAAAGATGAGGAGTACAGAGTGTCCTTCCCATCCTTTCTTCCCCATGGTCTTCTACATCTCCACTCTCTCTCCATATGCAGACCATGGGCTGCAGAGCTTTCTCTGGTAGTGGGCAGCTCTGTGGAAAACCCACACCTACTTGGCTCTGTCCCTCTCTAGTTGTGGTTGAGCCTTAAAGAGAAATGGATAAGCCTGCTTGCTATAGCATTGGCTAATGAAGCTAGGTATTTTAGCCCAGGTCACAGAGGCTCAATCAGATGTTCCAGATTTAATTCATGCTGCAGACAATCACCCAAGGGGCAGCATTAGGCCTTGCTCACACTAGGACAGTTGAGTCAGTGTATTTATAGTGGTACAGCTAACCTGGCAGAACCCTCTTGACACAGACGCAGGCATATCAGTAAAACTGTACTTTTGCCAGTTCAGGGAACAAACATAAGCTATACTGGAATAAATACTGTTATTCTAGTCCACGCTTGGGCTTTTGGTGGCCTGGCTATGGTGGTAAAAATTTGACACCACTAGCCAACTGAGAGCTTGTCTTCACTGATGGTGGCACATTTGCTGCCATCAGATTGAGCTTCTTAAACGACTGAGTGGTTCTGGGCAGACATATGCAGTGGATCGGGAAGTCAATCCTTGAGGACCGCATCAGCAGCTGGAGTAGCACTGAGTCAAAGGGAGGGCCCTCCTTCGACTCAGCACAGTGAATGTGCTGCCCATAGGAAAGTCGAAGTGAGATACACAAGTTATTTTAATAACATTGCATATCTCTCTTCATTTGCTGCCAAAATGGCTGGCAGTGTAGACCTCCCCATTGCTATAGCAGTATAAATTTGAAATGTAGACTCTGTACAATTGAAAAGTTCATACCTCGAGACGCTTTCCATGTTCAGAGTGGGGGTGGGAAACAGTCACTCTCATTGCATTTATAAGTAGGTTGGGGTTAGGAAGGAAAAAAACACCTGAAGAAACAAAACTACTGATTCTCACCTAAATTCTTTGCAAACACTTCAGAAAAATCAGTTTGCGTGAAACAAGCAGATATTTATTTGCATCTCAAAGTTTGTCTTCAGCAGCCCCTCACTGCACAGAAAAACATCCAAGACTTTAACATCTGTTTTTTCCAATAAGTGTATTTTAATTTTATCTCTTCTATCACAGGACTATACTAATTGGCATTACACATTCACAGCAAAGTCCTGCATGGCATTTTTTAACCATAGAGATTTCAGAAATGCACTGCTTCACTGGCATATTCAAGTTGCCACTGAATTGTGTTTGTTAATGTAGCTGTGAAAATATATTGCACCTGCCATCTTTTAGCTCAGGGATTTTACACACAGCTAATAAGAATTTAAAAATGCCTGTAAAATGGGGTTTGGCTGTATCAGCTTAGCTTTAGAAGAAAGAGTGCTCTATAAAATTCTTACCCATAATTGGACACAACTGACAGCCTTCCTTAACTAGTGCTCACGAATGAATGAACAATGAAAACACCCTGCCTCTTCTCATCCTGGAAGAATGGCTATTCCAGATCAGATGCCCAGTGTTAACACTGTTATGAATAAGCCTATTGTCACTGCAGGTGAGACAAATGGGAAGTTATTTAAGGTGGTTTGCTAACCTGCAGATTTAAAAAAAAAAATACATGCCTTTCTAAAGAAAAACATTATTCAGCATGCTTCATGCAGCACATTACTGTCTAATGTGGGCTATTCTATAAGTATATATATGTTCATGAAACAAATATTCTATTCTGCTGAATTTTTGTGCCACAGATTGCACCAGGTTCTGCTGGATGTGGCTTTCACTGAAGTCAATGACAAAACTTAGATGGCTTCAGTGATATTAGGATTGCGCCAACTGTCCACATTTTAGGATCCTAATCAAGCTACCAGAGATTCTACACAGTAACAAAGTAACTTTTACTTCCCGTGATTTAAATCCTGGTTTAGGGCTGATCCAAATGAATAGGAGCCTTTTGGATGATTTCAACGGGCTGTGGTGGCATTCCAGAAAAAAGCAGGAGTAATTACACAGGCTGTGTTCCAACAGAGCAGGACTAGATGGCAGGATAGTCATACACTTAACATTATAGCTCGTGAATAGCAACACTGGAGTGAATGGAAGTACCCATGGGCATAGGCTCTCGTTCCATGTCCTCTGCTGAGCAGAATAGCTGGTGGAATTTAGTGATGGCCCAAACCTAATCCCTGAGCATCCATAAATTTTGGTGAATTTTGCATTTACGCCCAGATTTTGTGGCTGGCTTTTAATTCTGTAAGCCCCAATTTCAGCAAATCACTCATATTACTACTTAAAACTTTAACTTTGACATCAGGGGAATAATTCAGACGCACAAAATTAAGCATGTAGTTTGCTAAACTGCAAAAATATTAGAGGATTCAAACTCCTCCCACCATCCCTGAAAGCTGGGGAAGTTAAGATTCAGTGATGCACTTCTACTTAGATTGTGATTTTTAAAAAAATAATAATAATGATGCCAGTGCAAATAGCAAAATATTTCCTTTTTGTAATCAAATGTATGCAATTGCATCCCTATTTAGCAAGAAGCTTAAATGCATCCTCAGTTTAGAAAAGTTCCAAAGGGGCAGCCATGTTAGTCTAGTTCAACAAAACAAACAAGGAGTCCCCCTGTGGCACTTTTAAAGTTTAACAAAGAGTCTGACAAAACTAGGGTTTTCTTCCATAAATTCATTAGTCTTTAAAAATGCCACAGGACTCTTTGTTTCTTAGTTAGAAAGTTCACTTAAAGTTAAGGATGTGTTTACATGCCTTGCTGAACCGGGGGTTGCATTGTATCTTCTGAACAATTCCGCTTTCTTGAAACTTAGCCTTGGGATATCGTGCAGGTTTTGCTGATTCCATCACATGGCACCTAGTATTTTCACAAGTTTCATGCTGTCAGAAATCTGAGGGCCAAATCGAAAATTTTGGGTTTTGTGCATGTGAAATCTTTTCAGAGCAGACTTGGGTCAATTGTAATTCTATTCAGAGTTGGCATCTAATAGTAATGTTGTCCAGGCAGAGGGCCAAATCCTACACCTGCCCCCAAAGCTCATATGTTCATACTTTGTAACAGCATAAATAACATACCCTCAAATTCAGGTCAGCATCAGTTGAATGCATTGCACACCACAAAGTTTATGCCTGTCAGGAGTATGTATAAACTGCATCAGAGCTGTGCATTGTGGCTTTTGCTGGATCAGGGAATGTAGCTCATAAATAATCAGTCTATACTGGCCCCGGGCCTCTCATCCAGTTCCAGAATGACCCTTCTGCAGCTCCTACAATGGAGGCATAATTAGAAATTTATAGTAGCAAAGACAGAGGATTACATTTTTGAAAGTGAATGTACTAAGTTGTGCATGCCTGACCTATGTGAACAGAAACTCCAATGTATGTGCATAAATCCACCTGTTTTTTCCCCCAAGAGTAAATCCTCATATGCATGAGCAAATTGGGTTTTGAGCGCATTCATCAATCTGTGCATACACAAAATTATATGAACATGTGACTTGAAACACAGCCCAATATTCTTTAAAAACTGTTGGTTCTACCCTCTTGATATGAAGACTTTTTAAAGAGTCTGAATCAACATATTTAATTTTACTATTATTAACATATTATTTTAATTTTATTAGCATAATTATTGTTAATTTATTAACATATTTTTGCAGTCCCTCAAAATGATTATTGACTAGTCAGTAGATCTGCTTCTCTGAAGTAACAGTGAGTCATGTCTTATTGCATATGCAACAGGTCCAATTTAGTGGAAAGACATTTCCACCAATACAGTAATCAGAATCATGAATGCTTGTTGATTAATAATGTTGCTTAATGTTTGTTCTTCTGAATGGAGATGGCCATTCATATTCTCACATTATTTCATCAGATGAGCATCGCAGGTCTACCAATAAGTGATGCATTGATAAAAGTAGTGGGTCTTCATGTCTTTTGACTTCCTCCTTTACTCCTTTGGAATCAATGTTTCCTCCCAGCACCATTCTCCAGACAGATCCTTTCTTGAAATTCCGTTCTGCCAGCTGGACTTCTGCCACCACCACCCCAAGAAATAAAGCTGGTACTAGAGTTAATGAGTAACACTCCACTGAAGCTAGTGGAGTGGATCCCATTTATACCTGGAAAGAATTTGTCTCTATGGGTATGTCTACAGTGGAGGCTTTGTGCGACTTAACCTTCCTTAAGTCAACCTAAGGAACACTTCATCCACATTGGGCTTTTATTAGGTCGACTTAAGTGCTTTCTTAGGTTGACTTAATAACACCACCCCTTAAGGTCAACTTAACACTTAAGTCAACGTAGATGGAAAGTAGCCCTTAAGCTGACCTAATAAGGCCAGTTTAAGCAGTAAGTCAACCTAGCACCTGCCAGTGTGGACATGGGAAGTCTACAGAAGTTTTGAACGTGGGCGCTCTAAGTCGACCTAACAAAGTAGACTTTCAGTTGACTTAAAGTCAACCTTGTTAAGTTGACCTAACAGAGCCCTCAGTCTAGATAGACCCTATGATTCTGCACCAGGCCTCATGAAGTTTAGAATCATTCAGTGTTGGTTATGGTGCAGCTGTTAGGTCACAAATTGGCCTTTTCTCCTACTGAGGATATTTTTGGCACTGGAGCCAAGTGGGAAATGGTTTTCCCTTCCTCTGGGAATTTTTGATATTTCAAAAACTTTCCTGTTCCACATTGCAATGAAATAAAGATTTATCAAAAATTGTCATTGAAAAGAGAGAGCCAACCACTCTGATGTTCCCCTCTGCAGTCTTGACTGCTGTATAGCTAAGTCTTCCCAGTCCCTCATTCCTGGATCAGTCCATGCAAAAGCTCCTGCAAGTAGCTGGCTCTTAACTTTGTAAGGTGAGTGCTTCTGGCCCGACACTCATGGGATAAGACAATAAAGTGACCCCAGCAAACACCTCCCACACCCATCCTAGATGCAGCCCTAGGAACTTCTGTCTTAAAGTGTTTGGTGCTGCCCACTGAACCTTGCAAGTTCATATTAGTTTGTCAATTTAGCAAAGAAATTGATATGTGCAGCAGCTTTGTCACTTTTAATGAAGTCTCTGCATGCAAACACACACACTATGTGCACTGCTTGCAATAAAAGAAATAAATAAGGTTATTAAAACAAAGATTTTAAGTGATTTTAAACCAGCGAACTATAAATCAAATTTGATCAGGATGAAAATAAAATAAATCACATCCTAAACAGCTTAACATTTTCAGCAGCCTCACAATGTTTGATAAAAGTTCACTACATGCCATATGACTTTCTTCGGCCAGGCCCTACCACAATGGACAGTCTTTCAGTTGCTTGTTGTTGTTTTGCTTATAGAAACAGAAGAGAGAGCGTGCTCGCTGCCCAAATGTTGCCCCCTTTTCAACATGTCCCTTCACCTTCCTCTGGGGCCTCACTCCCATCTTTCAGGGTCAGGTAACAGTGTCCTTACATGATTTACTCTTGGTCCTAAAAAACTCTCCCACGAAAGCTCATGTGATAAATACATTTGTTAGTCTTTTAAGTGCCACCAGACTCCTTGTTTCTTTTGCTGAACTAAACTAACAAGGCAACCCCTTTGGTCTTGGTCTGAAGAAACTAGTTCTTTGTGAAGTTCCTAAGAGGTAGCCATGTTAGTCTAGTTCAGTAAAACAAACAAGGAGTCCTGTGATGCTGAAAGACTAACAAATTTATTTATCGCATGAGTTTTTGTGAGAGAAAATCCCATTTCATCAGACACTTCGAAGATGGAGGAATTTACAGAATGGGAGGAAATAAATACAGGGAAATGTAAGCATGGGAATACGTCATACTTGTTGACCTCTGGGCTGTTTCTCTGTTCTTGAAATGCTGAGTTATTTTGTTCTATACAAATGTTAGGCATGAACCACCTCTCTGTGTTTGGAGCGTTTTGCTGAGCTCTGCCTCCAGCCAGGGGGCACATATATGGGAATATTACATAGCAGAGATTCATAACTATGCATATGACATTGGAACAAATATATTACTATAATAAAGTCCAGTATGTCATGATCATTCCAGCAACATATTCCATGCTGTCCTTTGCTTTAAACAATACAGCATTACACTGTAAGGGTAAGCATGTATGATACACAGTCCCACCATAAGGGTGTAAAAGGGGTGCAGAGTGTCAGAACCCCCACTTGGAATAACTGACAGCCTAGTCATTTGAGTCTTCACCTGGGATGTGGTTCACCCAGTTTCAATACACTGTTCAACCTAATTTAGAGAAGGGAATTGATTGTGGATCTTCCACATCACTGGTGAGTGTCTTAATTACTGGATGATAGAATTGGTCTTTCTGGCCCAATTAATATATAATTACAGTCCATCCTCGATTTCCCAGACTATACTGGGGGGAGGAGGTGTCCGAATTTGGCGAAAATCTGGAAAATTGAAAGCTGTGGGGGTGGGGATAGCCTAGGGGAGCACAGAGAGCTGGTGGCACAGTGGAGGGGTGCTTTCCCTGCTACGGGCCACTATGCAGCAAAGGCCAGGCGGGGGGCTTCTGCTGCTGCTGCGGCCATAGCCTGGCTCACCAGGGTTGGGTGGAAGGGGTGCTTCCCCCCACCACATCCACAATGCAGCGAAGGCCGGGAAGGGGGCTGCTTCCGCTGTTGGGGCCATAGCGTGGGTGGCACGGGTGCTTTTCCCTGCCACATTGTGGTCACGGCGAGGGAAAGCACCCCTCTCGCCCAGGCTCTGGCTGCAACGGCAGCAGGGTGGGAGGGCAGACCAAATCATCTGAAATCCAAGAAATTGGGGACCCGAAAATCAAGGATGGACTGTATTTGTACAAAGCAAAACAAGGGAGACTCAGAGAAACTACCATGGAGCAGGGAACTGAACCTGGGGGTGTCTCCTTGCAAGGTGAATGCCCTAATCATCAAACTACTGGCTTTGCTGCAGTGTCTGTCTGTCTCCTCTCTCTTTCTCCATAACTGAGAAAATTTCCCTTTCTCCTGAAAAGTTTTTCAACGAATTGTCATTTTCTGATGAAAAAATTGTTTCATCAAAAAAGTCCTCAACGAACTCTGCTTGTCACCCAAGTCAAAACTACAGCTGAAAAATTAGTAGGAACTCTCTTTGGGGGACAATCTTACATTGGTCAGGTGAAGCGCTAAATCACCTAACAGGAATTTTCCATATTCGTATTTTGTGACCATGTACAAATAAATTACTACAATTTTCATAGTGATTTCTTCAGGATCCACTATAGTGTACATCACTTATTCCAGCTTTCTCTTTGAAGGACTCTGCTGATACATCAGTGATTAAATGAGTTACTCGTGGTGAATTGAGCTTCATGATTTTATATACCACTGAAAACTACACATTTTACATGATCTTGTAAAATAACCATTTATCTAAGTAAACATATCGATTCCTTTCTGCTGTATATGAAAACTATCCTGGGCTGTGAATCTCAATTTAGCAAGCTGTTGACAGACAGGAAAGAAGAAGAGACAAGCAACAGTGATGGAAAAGAATCAGTTACTTAAATGTCAATAGGGGTAGTCTAAAAAATGAGCATGTAGTAACAGAACAATTTGTTCTCAAGTGTCCAGTTGGAGATACAAACTTGGTAATTTCCTCACCTGAAATGCAGCTTTCAGCTTTAATATCAATCTAACTGTTGCACAGACATAAAAAATATACTTAGAAAGGAGAGCTGTCCATTTTCTAGACCAAAGGTGAAGAACAGGATGTCGGCTTTTATGGGTCATATTCCTAGTCTTCCCACTGATTTACTGTGGGAACAGGGGGAAGACATCTTGTGCTTGACTTACCTGATGATGTCTGACCTATACGAGGGGGTTGATAGTACAGAGCCAGATTCTTTGCTGGTGTAACTCTGTTGAGGTCACTATAGCTATCTCTATACTGCCAAATTAGTCCGGACTAATTTGGCCCTTGGCCACACTAGCCTTTGGCGAGTCTGAACTAAGAAATTTCTTAGTTCAGACTAGCCAGCTTAGTTCAAACTTTAGTTCGAATTAAGCACACGCAAGACTCAAAATAATGGCTAGTTTGAAGTAAGCTATTATGTGGAATTAGTCAAGCATTCTAGTTTGAACAAAAAAGTTAGTTCAAACTAGGATGCATGGCTAGTTCAAACTGATGATGCCCCTGGCTAGTTTGAACTAACATCAGACTTATTGAGTTCAGACTTGCAAGTCCAAACTAGATTTTTAGATGTAGACACGGCCAAAGATGCTCAGACTCCAGATCTTTCAACAGAGTTGAATCAGGAAACAATTTAGTTCCTGTACTTTTCCCAGTTTAAAAGTATTGTGAGAGTCATAAATAAGGGTATGATCATGCCCAGCTGTGGAGCAAGCACAGGGTTGAGGGCAAAATCCCATCCACATTCAATCCCTCCCTCAGCCCCTTCATCCATTTCATTGTGCAACATGATCACTGTTCCTAAGGAGCACTCAACGTAGCTGTTATCTCCCCACAAATGGTAGGAGGTGAGCAGTTCCACGCCCTATCCACTTGTCTCCATTGGTCATTACATACTACATGCATTTAAAAGATAATAAAGCTGCCACACCATTATACATGCCCCTATAAAAAGTCAGGCCCATCTGCACACTCCTCTACCTAATCCCTGACAAAGCACTCATTTGCCCTAGTATCTGTGACACAGGGCCAGATCTCTGGAGGCCCATTATGCAGACCATAATTTAAAGTAATGATCTGTCTGGCTCTTGGTTTTTAAAACGAGTAATCTCTAAAAGAGCATTTCAAAGGACAACATTGGAGTAAAGTGTTATCTTATATATTCTTGCTGTCCCAAAGGTTGACTCTTCAAAAAAAAAAAAGTGGGGGGGAGGATGTCATTGTCCTGTACGCAGTGTAACATAATTCACCATGGAGCAAAACATTGTAACTTGATACACACTGGGGGAAGTGATTGAAATAATAACAGGCTCTTTAATTGCTAACTGACAGTGGAGAAATAACGTATTATATCCAAATTTATAACAAATTAATCCATCGTGATTAAAGATCTTTCAATGCATACCAAATGAATTAATACATGATTGGCTTTTATAAGTATAGGCCTTTTAAAATTATGCAGTATTCTTTGAACACTACCAGTTCAACAGAAGAAAGTTGCACTGAGAAAAATCTGTTGTAGAAAAGAGTTTCCAGCTTTATTTAACAGTTTGTGTAGAAGACCTCTTCTTTCAGACCATTGACTTTAAAAAAAAAAAAAAAAAAAGGATAGCTTTTTAGCATGTGTGGGAAAAGATGTCTCTAGTCCCTCAAACACCCAATGTTTAGAGGGGTGAAAAATCACCATGTTTTGACTAAAGTTTATGACAGACATCTGTCATTTTCAACTGTGGCAAATACATATTGTTTAGTAAATAAATTTAATTAAGCAGAGTTCTCATTTAAAAAAATGAAAAAAGGCTTTTGCAGCAGAACAGGAATTTATCCCTTGAGTACAGTTTGTTTAATGTCTACTTAGATTGAGTCATCAAATATTCTGAAGCTAAAACATCCAAAATTAAATTGTTTCCACACTGTTTTGCTATAAACCATTTTTGCAGCCAATTGTACTCTGTTGTTGTTTGTACTATGGTGATCCATCGAGTCTCCAGTTGAGATCAGGACCTACACTACTGGGTGCTGTGCAGACATATAGTCAGAAACAGCCCCTGTCCCAGTGAGTTTGCAATCTAAATACATGAAGGACACAAAGGATGGGAGGGAAAAGAGAGACACGGATAGGCAAAAGGACTTTCCTAAGATCCCATAGCAAGTTAGTGGCAGATCTCCTGACTCCCAGTCTAGCACTTTATCCACTTGATCACCTAGAGGCATAGCCAGCCCCCAATTTCTGGCAGACGCCCTGAATCTGCAGGGTGTGTCACATGACTCTTTGAGAATGATCCTACATTTAATCAATAGAAAATTTCCCACTGATTTCCGTGATGCAGGATTGAAGCTTCTGTGCTCAGGACTTTATCCTGCAAGTACTGGGAGTGCGAAACTCCCGCTGTAGTTAACAGTAGCATCGTGTATTTTTTATTAGTAGTATTTACATGCTGGTAATGTGCTCAGTGCTGTATAAAGGGCAAAATAAAGACAGTTCCTACTTCAAAAAGCTCACAATTTTTATGAGCTGGGTGGAACCTTGTTATGGATTATGATAAAACCTCTGCCTAAGACAAAAAGCATGTGTCAACCCACCCTGGAACTTTTGACTAAGCAGTGATCTGTGTTAGGGGGTATGCACAGACAGTGTAAAGGAGAGACTGACTTCAGAAGAAATCGGGGAGATATTTTTGAGTTGGTTTCAGGCTGAAAAGACTGTTCTTGGTGTTGTCTCCAAAATGATGTTATTTCTGGCTTTTTGATCCCTTCTGTGGTCAGAAACACAGAGCTATGGATATTTTTGCTAATAAACAAAACTGCATCAGAGAAAATACCAGACTCCATCAATTTCTGCATCCAGCTAGAACATCCCTAGGGCCCAAAAGCTGACTAGCTGCTCACGTCAGAAGAGGTAGCTCTATAACCCGGAACAGCAGAGTTCTAACACCGGGCCTTTTATTTGTAATGTGTTCATTGCTGTACCATGCTTCCTAAAAACATGAAACTATGTGTATACAGCTTCCTTAACAATCGTAAATGAAAAGCCAGGTTCCGATCCCAGTTATAGTAGTCTAAAGCTGGAGTAACTCCGCTGACTCCACATAGGGTTATAATCAAAGACCAGAATCTGGCCCTAAAATTCTTCACCGTCCCAGTTAAAACATGTTCTGAAAACAAATGACAGAAATTTATTTGAAACAGGTATAATAACGTTACATTTTGAAGAAAATGCAAGCTAATGAGAAACAGGTCTTAATCAAAGTGCTGCATACACTCAAAAACTTTTGAAAACTTCAGCTTTGCATGAAGATTAGATAGTGCTAATGGACCCTCTGTTGCTTGTTCTGAAAACATGTCTACCAACAAGGCCTTAATAAGTTGGAGAGCAAGTGCACAAAATAGCAGACTTCATTACTGCTCTGGAAGATAGCATAGTGCCTAATCATGATTTAAGTGATTACATTGGTTTTCTGCTGATCTTTGCGTGGAGGTGAATTTCACCAAAGACTGAAGGGGGGGTTGTTGCTTAGAAACACTGGCCACAGTTGCATATGTACAAGATAGCTCCTTGTTTAAATGCATTGATTCTGATCATACTTTTTAAACAATGCCACAACTTTACAGTACATGCTGTCAAGTTCCAAAGGATGTAGCCCTGTTAGTCTAGTTGAGCAAAACAAGCAAGGAGTCCTATGGCATTTTTAAAGACTAACCAATTTATTTATTGCATAAGCTTTCATGAGAGAAAATCCCATTCTATCAGACACTTTGAAGATAAAGGATTTACTGAATGAGAGGGAAATAAATGCAAGGAAGTATAAGTCATAGGATCAGGTCAGATTGTCACAGCAAATCAAAACGGTTATTTAGATTTTGATTTGCTATAACAGTCTGACCTGCTCCTGTGACCTAAACTTCCCTGCATTTATTTTCTCCCATTCTGTAAGTTCCCCATGTTCAAAGTGTGGAGTAATTGTCCTATCTGCTAATCTGTACAAAGGGGATCGCCAGGAAAAAGGAAAAAAAAAATGTTAGCTTCTGATAAAGGGAATTTTATCTGTGAAAATGCTACAGGATCAAACTCTTGAGTCTGAAGAACTTGTGAGAGAGTTAAATAATCCTGCAATTAATGGAGATATATCAGGTCAGTAATATTGTACAACCAAACCGCATCCTCAGCTTATTAATTTCTCCCACTAGCACAAGTAGGTTGCTGTCTTCTAAATTAAAACAATTCTGCCTTAGGAAGAATTGCCAACAAATTTGTACATTAGAAATCTCAAGAGATCCACATTGCCTTCACTGGGGAGAAGTACATGCTCATCCTTCAAGAAGTGTCATCTGCCAATTATGACAGCTACATATTTATATTTATTTATGAATTCATTGCTTTCAACTGTGGCTACTACAGTTCCCTGGAAAATCATTGGACTATGGGTAAGTAATGCATACTACATTCAGCTTTCAAGAACAGTTTTTTCCCTTTGTTTTATTTGTATTTTAGAGCCAACTGATTAATACATAAATATAAAAGAAAGAAATAAGTCCATGGAGGATGGCAAAGACCACATTGGAAGAGAGGCTCCTGGGCTAGAAGGGCTATTGGGCTGACCGAGCTTGGCCACTCTTTTGGTCTTATAAGTACATTAAAACTGAATTGAGTGTCATACTGTAACATCTGCAAATCCAGATGTTTATGTTCAGCACAGATAATGGCTGCCCTCCAGCTTCAGGTGACAACAGTTTTAACTGGCTCCAATATAGTATTGTGCTGATGTTCTGCAACAAATTGTGCCTGGCCCTTCCAAAGGGATATAGATGTAGTCCTCTTGAGAGTAGGAAGGATGGGCGACGTTACTGGAAAGTTCCAGAGAAGTAGGTATGTTAGTCCAATAATTCATCAGCACAAACATAGAGTCCTGTGGCACTTTTAAAGACTAACAAATGTATTTATCACATGAGCTTTTGTGGGAGAAAATCCCTTTGTCAGACTCTGTAAGAACCTGATTCTCTCCCACAAAAGCTCATGTGATAAATACATTTCTTAGTCTTTCATAGTGTCACAGGACTCCATGTTTGTATTACTGGAAAGGGCTCTGTACTTGTACTGGAGAGTCCTGGGTTTAATTCCTGACTCACCTACAGACCAACTACCTGGTGTTTCAGCTCCACATCTGTACAATGGGGCTAATTCTTCCCAATTTCACAGGGCTGTTGTAAAGGTAAAATTCATTAATATTTGTGAGATGTTTAGATGCTGTCTGTGGTGAGGAAATGATGTTAATCTGAGTCAGATGTCCCCAAACTAGGAACATGCCCCACAATGCAGAGGAACATTGAAGGGGGGCATGGGCTAGCTCCCACCAGGGGATGGAATTCCTTTCTGTAAGTTCACCCATCTTCGAAGCATCTGAGGAAGTGGGATCTTCTCCCATGAAAGCTCATGCAAAAAATAAATCTGTTAGTCTTAAAGTGCCACACAACTGCTTGTTGTTTTTTTACTGGACTAGACTAACACGGCTATCCCTTTGGAAACTTTAATATTAAGCTCTATCAAGTGAGGAAAAAGCCTAGTAGTCGCTTAGGACGGAAGTATAATATGCCAAATCATGACTATTAAGGCTAGAAGATCTTGGGATCGTGAAGGAGCTGTACTGGCGGGACTCCTGAGTGAGAGTCTCCCGGAGCTAGGCCAGGGTAACCACAGCGCTATGGCCATCCCCGGAAGGTGAGCTACATAAGAGGCACCACTGAATAAAACTATGGGAAGCGATGATTGGGCCCAGACCCCTATCCCACCTGCAGGAATGGTCTACGAACCATCACAGTGGAACCAAGCACTGACTGGGCATAGTGAGGAAGGCAGAGTGACAAGTTTCTCCACCTTTGATCGAATGGCAAAGAGGTGGGATCTGGTTGATATTATCATTATGTCATCTCGTCTGGTTCTCCATGACCTGAGGATCTCCTGATTTAAGTGGAAGAAAGTGGCCACCTTAGAGAGAAAGGGGAGTGGCACAGGTCCACTGTCAGGGGCAGAAACCCGTATATGGGGGTTCTGACTTTAGGGCATCCTGGGTAGCAGTGATCAACGAGCCAGCGGGAAGTAATTCTTTATTCGTTAATGTAGCCTCTTTCCCGTACGGGGAAAGGGAGGGTAGAGTAAAAGGGAGGGTAGACCTCAAGTGTGCTCACCAAAGCTGTGGACCAGCTGATGGTAGTGAGCACCGGAAGGTTAACCTCCCCAGTGGAAACCACGAGCGATTGGCCAAACTCTTCCTCCTGGTGGCCGAGCTCCGACATTTGCATCCAATACTTGGCAGCTGAGGATGGTTTCCCTGCTCTATAGGTTCAGGAGAGGTTGGAGCACCCCCAAGCTGGAAGCATATACCTTAGAACCCTGGATGGGGATCAATTGTACGCAAGCTACATTTGAGCACCAGCTAATTCCTACTGGTAACATAGAAGGATTGGTTAGGGCGGCATATAAGAAAGGTGGAGGGCTCTCCTCAACCTTGCAGATAGGGAAGCGAGCGCCTTCTGTGAAGAGGGAGCGAAGAGCCAATGAGAAGTCTCCTGAACATCTGTTTTGCAAGATAGGATGATAAGCCCTTGCCCTCAGGGAAGCATGCATGGGCATAGCTACCTGGTATGGGAATGGCACCCATGGGGAAAAACCATGTTTAGCTGAGAATGGGCATAGATGAGGCAGTACACTTTTCAATGTTTGGAGTGTGCTCCATGAGCACCTTGTGTGTCCCGGAGAAGGCAAGGGGGGCACCACACGAGGAAGCAGGGGAGAGGGGGGCTTTCCCCCCCAGCAGAGTGTTGAATACAAGGACATGGTAGCCCCTTGGGAGTCAGAACCATTAGCTAAGGGTTGCTCGAGCGGGTTCAGGCCACAGGCCTCCATTCTGTTCACTACGGTAGTAGTGGAGGCTTGGATAACCAGAGGGTCGAGTCCTCTTGGTCATTGGAAGTATTAGGATCAATAGAGAGGGTATGAATATGGGGTTAAACCTTGGTCCTACCCGAAAGAAGGAAGGCTGCTTTAACCTCTGAACCACCCAATCTCACAGAGACAGAGAAGGGAGGACTGTCTGTTAGCTCTTAGGAGGGGTCCAAAGTCAGTGGGCACTCCATGGCAGGAGTTTTTGGGAAGGAGATTGGCAACCAGTCTGACTGGTTATAACCAATACTGCTGATTAGCAGGTTGAGATCCCTCCCCAGAGTTGTGGGGGAGGGACCTTGATGGGAAGGTCCCCCCAACTAGATTTCAAACTGAAGTTGTGATGGTGAGGATTAAGTCCTCGTCAGTGGCTCTTGGAGAAGGCGGGGGGGGGAATCGGTTTACTACTAGGCCTTCTGGGGCCGGGGGACATGGAAGAGGCCCCGCTGGAAGAAGGCCCAGATATTTTAACTCCCCCCAAGGGTCATGAGAGGTATCCAAGACGGCAGAGGTCTCTGGTGGGAAGAGGGTGTCACAACTGAAAGGTAGATCAAGGGCTACCTATTGGGAGGCCGGAGGCACTGTAGCTTCCCGTAGCCACGCTGCATGGTGCATGGTTACAGCCGAGGCCATAGTGCGGGCTGCTGTATCCACTGCGTGCCAGGCCGAAAAGAGGAGGTCCTGGGAGGCTATTTTATCCTCCTCAAGGAAGGCATCATAGTCTTCCCTCATCTCTTGTAGGAGTAAATGTCTAAATTTATTTATTGACACCCAAACATCCAGCATATATCTGCCCACCAGGGCCTGGTTATTTGCAACACGTAACTGGAAGGCCGAGGAGGATTATACCTTCCAGCCCAGTAACTCTAACTCCTTTGCGTCCCTCGATGTTGGGAGGGGGGTCATGAGGAGCCTGCACCGGCCCTAAGGCCGTCTCTACCACTACTCGAGGTGAGACTGGGTGATGGATGAGTGAGGGGAACTCTGACCCTGGAACTTGGTACTTGAGGCCCGCCGTATCTGAAACCAGGGAGATGGAGCCCGTGTTCTGCCAGTGGAACGAGGTAAAGTCCCAAACGCTGGGGTGGAGGGGGACTGTGACCGGTTCTGCCAAAGAGAACACTGTCTCGAATAAGGTGTCTGTGGGCCCTTCAGAGGACTGAATCTCCATTCCCAATGTGGACTGAGACACGGCACAGGAGGTCAAAATGAGCTGATAGGTCTGCCATGTAAGAGCATGGCACTGGGTTTAGCGCCCTGACCGGTGCCGAGTGGGATGGTACCAACATGGGCACAGTGGTCTTTTGTGGGGACCATTCATGGGGATGGTACCAAAAAGGTGACGGCACCAAAGGTCAGCACTGAGGCTGCTTGGAGCCCTTTGAGGCCCCTTCCCCTGGGCTGGGGGTGCGAAGCATCTCGGGGCCCTCGGGATGGTACTGGGGATGGCACGGTGATATGGCGCCAAGGACACAGCTCAACGGTACCAGGCTCAAGGAGGTAGTGAGCTCCGGAGTCAGGGAGCCCAGCACCGACAGCGGAGAAGGCGTACAGTGCCATTTACGCTGCACCCAGACCTTCGAAATGAAGGCTGGTTTTCCCCTTCTAAGGGGCATCAGAGAGGGAGGTATAGGCTGTAGGAGGAGTGCCCTTTCTGCCTCAACTGCTTCTAGAGTCATCGGAATCTGCACCAACCCTGCCCGGTCCCGTGGGAGGTCCTGTGTCGAAGACACAGAGCAGTGCTGGTGCCGCGGTACCGATATTGGTACTGAGCTGGTCCTATGGCTCCTATCAGCGTAGTGCCAAAGGGGCTCTGGTGCCGATCTGGCACGCAGTGCTGCAGGAGACCTCAAGGCCTCAGGGGAAGAGTGCCGAGCCTGCTTGGAGGCCAGGGTATGGCACCTTTGCTCCCTGTAATTGATTGTCCTCGGTTTAAAGGACAGGCAAATGGAGCAGGCAGTAACCATGTGGCTTTCACCTAGGCACTGGAGGCACTTCTCATGGGGATTGTCCCGCGGGAAGGCCTTACCACATTCGGCTCAGGGTTTAAACCCCGGTATGGCGGACGGTGTAGGACCGCAATGTCGATGTTCTGGCTTGAGAGTGGAGACCATCCTTGGTGGAACTAAGTCCACGAATAGGTGCTCGCAGTTGAGCAAAAGGCTCATAAAGTAGAACAAAAGACAGGCTGCTTGCGAAGTGCAAGGAGTGGGCAGTTCCGCAACTGATGCTAAGGCCAAAGAAATGAAACTGGGGAGGGACTGGGTGGCAGCCACATATATAGCCACGGAGTGAAGTGGGGAGGCGGGGGCAGTGGCCGTCTGCCCTCTTCTGGCAGACTAGGGCAAAAATGTTCCACCCAGTCATGCACTCCGGCATGGAGACACCTATTACTGAATGTACCTGAGCAGCACTCAAAGAAGAATCTCAGATTCTTCAGCCTCTCCTCATAAATCATGTTCTCCAGTCACCTTATCATGTTTGTTTGACCTCTGCTGGACTCTCTCCATTTGTCCATATCCTTCTTATAGTGTGGGACCCAAAACTAGACACAGTACTCCAAATGTGGCCTCACCAATGCTGAATACAGAGGAATAACCACTGCCTTCAATCTGCTGTTAGCGCTTCTACATTAGGTAGCCACATATGCTGTTAGCCTTCCTGACCACAAGGATAACTTATTTACTCATATCCAGCTTCTTCTATAGAGTAACCCCCAGGTCCTTTTCTGCAGAACTTCTGCTTAGCCAGTCAGTCTCAAAGTGCATGAATTCTTTCATCTTGAGTGCAGCACTCTGCTCGTGTCCTGGTTAAATCTCATCAGATTTCTTTGACCCAGTCCTCCAGTTGCTCCAGAGGGCTCTGCATCCTTTCCATCGAGGAGAGTGAAGTTCCAAAACCCAAGATAAAACATTGCTCAAAGTGCAGGTGTAGTTACGGGAGGTTTATGAGGAAGAAAGGAGGCTGCAAGAAGAGATCTAATTAATCTTCTTCTTTAAAATCTGCTCAGTAACTCTCAGGAATAAACTCTATTGGTCAGGCTGATTTTGCCATCAACTCTCCTAACTGTAATTCATAAAGGTGAAACGGCTGAGGATTTGAAAACTGGACAGTAACAGCCAGTGAAACCCAGAGACAGTTCACTCTGGTGACACAGCTTCCCCCTTTGGAACTTGTCAAAATTATTAAGCTCTCAGCTATGCTTTCAGCTATTTCCAGGATTTCATGCTGACTCTTCAGACAGTTGCAGGTGGTGTTCACTGGGGAAGAAACCATGAAAATCTGAAAGTTTACATGAATGATATGAACTACCACGGAAAAGTTTTAGCTGACCATAGAACTTTTGCAAAAAAATGTTGTAATGATAGAGCTCTTAATCAATTAAAATAAATATTTCATACATTCCCTTTTGATTTCCCCTGTAATGTTTGATGGGTTACAGATAGTAATCTGTATAAGTCTTCCAGTCATATTTCACATTAAAGAGACTCCCTTGCTTCCACTTATCTCAGCTGACCATATTATCATGGGTCAGGCACTGTATGCCTCTGGCCACATCAGTTGGTTATAGTTATATGGGTACCTCTGTATCACACTTCTGCCTTCAAGTGGAAATGTCCATTTCTTGTCAGCTGCTGACCACCGCCAACTAACGACAATTTAGGCAAGTTGTATACTGCCTTAATTCACATTGGCAGTACAGGAATAGAAGTGGATTAGGTAGGTGAAGGAACAGAAAAAAAAAAAAACCTGAAAAAGTTTTGATGAGTCTGCTCAAAAAAAAAAAAAGCTTCAGTATCAGAACATAAACTACAATGGGAACTCTGTATCCTATAAATAACAAATTGCAACAAGTGCCATATATGGCTGAAGATCATGTAGTGGTCCAAATAGCATAGGACTACCTCAGTAAAACATATTAAACAGTTAAGTTTCAGTTCACTTCTGAGTTTCCTTGCTTTGGTGAATTACAAATATTCAGTATATTGTGGTTTTATGATAGTCAATTAGTTTTGAAAGTATCTCAAGAGAGTATAGACTCTAAGCAGATAGGCTCATAGACTCAGTGGAATCATTTGTCTTCACTGGGTAGAAATCATAGGACTGTCACAAAAGCACAATCATATTACACCTAGGGACTAATATTGATCACTTGCTTCCCAAAACTAGCAGGTGGAGTATATCATGTCTATTCTCTGCAGACTCCACTGGCTCCCAATTTGATTTTGGGTGTAATTTAAGGTGCTGGGTTTGATGCATAAAGCCACATAACTGTTTCAGTGCTTAGAAGGTTTCTCTTTCTATGTCTTGCCAAGGGGATAAATGGGAACCCTTCTGCTAATGGGCCCTGCTGAATGCCAGGGGACTGCAGGCCTTCTGTTCCAGAATGCACTTCTGTTGGTCTGACACCTCAAGTCAGTCAGAGCACAGTGCAAGTCTTGTCTATTGATTCAGACTTTCGCCTCGGGAAGTGAGTGTGAGCTGGGTAGAAATCGTAAGCAGAAGCATTTGTTTCCTGACATTTGCTAATTTATTTGGAATCATTGTTGTATATCCTTTGCATATGCTCAGAAGTCTGTGCCAGGGCAGTGTCTTCCCTTCATAAAATGAATGTGACGGGGCTTTTCACCTTTTCCGTTGCTAGCTCAGGTGCAGCTCAGGTTTACCAATGACCAGTTATTATCCAGTGGAGCGGATTTTCAGGGCTCTAGGAAAAATTATTTGGTGTTCTGAGTGTTAAGGAGAGAAGAGGGATCAGGTCCTCTGAGGAGCAAAATGGGTATAAGTTGCCTTCAATCAAACCTGCTTGTTCCCCATACACATCCAACCTAGCAGGAAGTAGCCACATTCCCGCTTGGACCCGCATAAGTAAACCTAGACTACAGGATTCACAAGACCTATATACTTTTCTAATATGTTAAATACAATATGCATAATGCAACAGGTGCATGCATAATATAATAGGTTACATCATGACTAAACCCCTACGTGATTCTACTACACTTACTATACAAGTTACATAATAAGTTTATACTTAATACTCAGCATATAATTTAACCCTCCTATGTTTACTGTTTATGAATCATTTGGGTACCAAATATAGTTCTGACCAATGATATGTTCAAAGCTCTTCTGCCCTCTTGTCACCTTGCCTGCATCACCTGTTTCCCACAGCAAGGCTAACGGCTTTCTAGTAGGGCCATCACAGTAGCTCGTTAGCACTTAACTGTGAATGGTTTTTGCTTAACTTTCCTTTGTTAGCTATATATTGGTGCTTTCCAGCCAAGATGTTTACACCCTAGCACCACAGCTTTAATAACAGGTGTGACCCGAACCCCCGGAGATAATCTCCTGAATGTGAAAGAATCAGGGCAAGTTGCAAAACGAGGGGCCAAACCCCCAAAACACTGACAGGTAGTACTCAAACCAGTCTCCCAGTTGGTAACAAAACATGCTTCTGATTCCCCAGGCCCCTAGACCCAGACAGAGTAACAACAGGTATGATTTCTAATAAATCTATTGACCATCTCCTCAGTTAATATAAAACATAAATTCCCTGCACTGAGACCTGGCCTACATTTACTGGCAAATTTGGCAGCAGTCTATAGGAGATGTACAAACTACTCTACATAGTTTGTGTATCGTCCATCAACTTCCTAATGGTGGTTCTGCGTGTCATCTTCACTACGATGCACCAACTGGAAATGCATTCTGTGTTCCTTTTTTTCCAGGGAATGGATTTATTAAGTCGATTTCTGGATCAATTGAGAAGGTCTTCACTTTTACTCAATTGATTCTGAGGAATCAATCTGACAATGGCAAAATCAGTGAAGACTTACCCCTGAGTTAAGTTCACAACACCAAACCACCTTCACATTTGGCATGAATTGGCAGTTGAAGTGGAAGGGCCAATTCAGCATGAAAACTGTAGTCTTTACTCAAGCGGTTTCCACAGTACTTGTTTGTTTCACTGAACTAAACTAACACGGCTGCCCCTTTGGAGCTCGGGATAATAATACATCAGCAGGGCACACTGGGGAATCTTTCAGCGTTTCTTTCAGTGTTGTCCCCATTTTGTAGTGAGGGCAGGAATGAGGAATTCAAAAGCTTTGTGTGCTGTCAGTTGAGCCCCTCTCAAACACACACAATTCTAAATAAAACTAGTGAGTCAACAGCTGAATGTTTGACCAAGTGGTATGTATACCCCTGATGTTTCTTTATCTTGCTTTGTCTTGAAAGCTTGTTCTTTATAACTGTGGTTTCCCTGAAAAGCCCATGTGGCCATGAAATGTATGCAACTGTGGGCCTGTTACGTATGTGTTCAGATTTCTTCTGGAATGCTAATTAGATTGGCTAGCAAGGGCCCTGCAGTTCCAGTCTCCATAAGAGTCCCTTCACAGCTCTGCCAACAATGCTGAGTCCTGATTAGAGCATGTTTGATAAAATGATTTTTCACCAGAACGCATTTGTCAAAACAGAAAATTGTCAAGGGTCGATTAAGACAAATTATTTATTGGGGGTGGGGGGGTATTCCTCAGGTGTAGGATGGAATTTCTGGTTTTTTAAAAAAATAGCCAAAAGTCCAGTAGTAAGGATACGCTCACCTAGGGTGTGAGACAACAGGGCTCAAGCCCCTTCTGTGAATTAGGAAGAGCTTGGAGTGGAAACGGTGTTGCTGTGTAGGCAGGGATGGGTCTTTCTGGTTTTTTATGGGAAGATTCAGAAAGCTTTGGGTTCCTTCTGTTGTGGAGTGGGAATTATTTTGAAATCTCAAAGATTTTCACAGGATAGAGTGGGAAATGGTTTTCCTATTTTAATCCTCACTTGTCATCTTACATGTCCAGTACTGACCTTCTCTTCCTCTAGGCTACTAACTGAGTTGATGTAGTTCTGTGTTTTGAAAAGATGAGTTGATTGTGGGAGCACTGGGGAACAAAAATAAAAATGTATTTGTGTTTGGAAAACTGCCAGGGATCACACATCGAGTTAATTTGTAAATTGCTGTCATGTTTGTTATCCCTTATCTCTCACATCATGTCCTTTCAGGCTTGCTTGCCCCACCCAATCAGATTGCAGAGCTGCTATGTTATCAGTTTCATAAACCCTTCCTCCTCCTCGTTCTGTAAGAGCAGATATACAGGAAGGAGGTGTGTTGTATACAGCATCTTAACTGAGTTACGCTTCCCAAATCCATGTTTTAGTTCATGCTTTTATCTTGCCTTTAACACCAAAGAGCACCTGCTGAAAACTAGGAGATTAAAAACATTATCAGATTACCATTTTTATGTAATAAATGGTCAACAACCCTGGATTAAAAGAGTATCTCACTTGGCATTAAATATCCTTCACTCACCTAAGAAGTCTTTATCACTTGAACCTGCACTGCTCATTGCATATTAAATCAGTGAACCCTGATTTCATCATAAGGAAATTCTTCAGGAGGACAGGAGGAAACTTAATAAATGACTGTGCTTGAAAGGAAAACCAGAGAAAAAGATTAAAGTGCTGCTCTATGTTAGTTTAAAACTAACTGCCTGTGTTAAAGCTTGTTAGCCTGCTAATGTGAAATGGTCTTTTGCCTTCTGGAGTGCCCATGGCAGCCCATGTCAGCAGCTGGTGGAGCTAGTCAAAAAAAAAAAAACTTTGCCAAAAGTTTTTCTTCATCAAAAAATGGCCTGTCTTTGAAAATAAAATTCCTCCCTCCCCCCAAAAGGAACTGTCAACATTAACAAAAATTTCCATTTTTTCACAACTTTATTTACAGAAAGTTGTATTGAAATTATCTTTGAAACAGTGATAGAAATTTTTCATTTTCCAAAAACTGGTTTTCTCTAGTGAAACCTGGTATTTTGGAAAATGAAAAAATATTCAAAAGTATATGGATCAATATGTAGGTAAACACAACACACAAATTCTTATAAAAAATGGGTCCATCTTGAATTGGACAAAATGGAAACAAGTCTGAAATTTCAAAATACTTTTCAGTCAGCTCTAGCAGTAATGAGAAGATGAATGGTGGATGAACCATAGATGGACAATGTTTCTGAAGGGAGAACGTTTCAGGGAGGAGGAGTCTAGTCTGTTGATGGAAGATGACAAACCAAAGAATGGTGGTCTCAGGATGCAGAAGAGGAGGTCTAGATTGGCTATTAGGGGGAAAAAAAACTTTCACTAAGAGAGTGTTGAAACACTGAAATGGGTTATATAGGGAGGTGGGAAATCTCCATCCTGAGAGGTTTTTAAGGCCCAGCTTGAGAAAGCCCTGGTTGGGATGATTTAGTTGGGACTGATCCTGTTCTGAGGACAAGGTTAGAAATGACCTCCTGAGATCCCTCCCAATCCTAATCTTCTGTGCTTCCATGATTCTCCACTGGTTAATGTGAAATATTGTGGGAGTCTCAGTCCAGTTCCTAGAGAACAGTGGTACACATTGTAAAACTGTCCCAATAGGCACTAGCTTGCACTCGTCTAGGTATGATAGGAAGACGGCCAAAGGTCAAATAGGTATGGAGGAAGAACGGTCCACTTAGCTCTGAAGGTGGTGTCTCTAGCTCAGGACTGAGACACGATGGTGAGGAAGATTGTAATGCTTGTCCTGTGAATAAACGAAGTGCTTAAAGATCCAGTACTTTGGACGGGAGCATTAAAGTCACGTAATAAAATAAAAAAAATCTATGACATATTGAATAAATCTGAAGCTGTCTTGCACAGAAACACTGCTTTTTCTAACAGCATATCCATCTTAAAATAGGACTTAATGAGGTTTTCAATAGTTTCTGTCCCACAAATAGTTTTATATTCATTCAGTGCTCTGTTGTTTTTACTCTTCAATACCTTTCTGGAAGATAATCTTTTAGTCTACTTTAGATACATTTTAAAATAGGCTGGTTGGCACAGTCCCAAGCTACTTGACTACTGGTGCCTGTGAGACTTGACTTTCAATCCTGAGATTATTTTTTGGAAATTGTATTGAGAATCTATTTGAAGGAAACTGAGTTTAGCTTTCTTCCCATGCTGCTGTGAAGCCTGTTTACTTTGTTACTTAGTTGCAGAGGTGGCTTTTGGGGTAGGCAAAGCAGGTGCATGCCTAGGGACTCAAGCAGAAAGAGGCTGCATTGCCTGCTTCATCTACCTCAAAAGCTGCGTCTGCCTCAGTCAGCAGCAGGAGGAGCTGGCTCCTGGGGCTGGGGCCAGCATCAGGGAGCAGGTACAGCAGGGCAAGAGACCAGGGCTGGAGCTGGTGGCAGAGGAGCTGGATCCACGGAGGGGGAACGAGGACTGTGGGGGCTGTGGGTCTGTAGGGGACACCCCACAATGGGCCTTCACCTACGGCCCCCAGTAGCCAAAGGCTGCCTCTGCTTAGCTGTACTATACTCCATCTAGATCCTTGTTTTTTCCACATAACTAACCTGCCAGCACAGTGTTCTTGAAACCCTTAGGCTATGTCCACACCTTAATGCTTATTTCAAAATCAGTTAATTTTGAAATAAGCAAATTCGAAATAAAATCCTTAATTCGATTTAACTTAAATTGAATTAAGGAAAAATAACAAATTGAAATAGCAAGTCCAGACAGGACTTGCTATTTCGGTTGGGGAGAGGGGCACCCTGGGAGGTATGTAGTAAGAAACCCTGATTCAATTTTTCTGTAGTATAATTGCTTGGTCCTAGCACGGTCAACAAGGCACACTGTGTTTAGTACATGCCAAGAACATCTAGTCATGCCTAGTACATCTAATTTCCAAACAGTCTATGAGTTTTGTTTACTCTGTTGATTCTATACCTACAAGATTCTTGATGAACTAAAACTTTTCAATTGTTTAAACATAAAGTGGCCTGTTTTGAGAGGTGTTCCAAGTCATTCAGCAAGTTTTTGCAGACCAAAGAGTAGAACCCAAAATTTCAACTCCCACTCCTGCACTCTAACCCTGAGAAAACACTTTCCTTATAATCAAATAGTAATGATTTCTTGGTCTATCAGGATGGCATATATTGTTTTTAGCAGCATACAAATCTCTAAGGTAGAAGTTAATGAAGACAGATTGCCTTGGAGATTATTAACAATTATTTTTTCTTAAAGGAAGGGAGGGGAAGCGTTTGCAATTAACAATGTTTTTTTTTTTTGTGTGTGTCTTTGTCTTCTAATGGACAAAATATAGGAAAGTGACTGTCGTTACCTGATCTACCAAAAAATGAAAGCAAAAACAAACAAACCCAAATCTAATGACCACCAGACAGGATATCTTCTTAACTGCTCATTTTGTATCATAAGCAAGATTCAGATGGTACATATACTACTTTGTTTTCTGCTTTTCTTCTATGCAATGCGAGGCAAGACTTGAGAATAGGTCACTCTGTCCAGTCTTCCAGACTAATAGATACAATCTTATTGCTTAAAATAGCTTTGAACATCTACCATACCCCCTTTCTGCCACTTGTTTATAACACATTGGAGTTCATGACATTCTGACTCTAAAAAATCGTGACTGAATTGAAATGTTTCATGAACTGAAACTTGCATGATTCTACATCCAGAATCTCTTTTCTTAATCATTATTAAGAAACAAATGAGAAAGTCAAACTCAATGCACATGCTGGAACAGAATTGCTACTGCTCAGAAATAAATTGCATATCTGCTTAGGACTATTCCTCCACAGTATTAGAATCTGTCCAGTAAAGTGATATGAACTGAATTTGCCATAATGCTAATTTACATTGCCATTAATGAGAATACAAGTTTTAAATCACAGACATAGAAGTGCTATTGTGTGTGCAGTGTATTTCTGTCCCACTCAGGTTGATAAGACATTCTCCAGACAATTGTAATTATGAGTAATTTGTAAAAGTAATAAGAGCTGCTTTTTATTACAGGCAATAAAAATCAATTCTTCATTCAATTATCTTCCCTGGCTTGGATATGATAGTTGCCCGTGGGTGAATGCAACAGGGGAAAAAACTAAGATAAATTCTAAAGATGAGGGCCTTTCTTATATTATATATCTATATATCTATAGATACACACACACACACACACATCTGGAATAATTAATGATATGCTAGTGCTCCTGTTCAGCCCCTTTGCTGATACAGTCAACATAACAAATAATAATTGTCTGACATTACTTCCATAGGCTACGTCTACTCTGGGGAACCCTGGAAGTCAGCTTAATAAGTTTGACTTTAAATTGACCTTGTTAAGTTGACTTCAAGGGTCTGTCTGCACTGGAGCCCAATTGGCTCCAGGTGCCTGCTCTGGCCCAAGCTGATGCAGGCAAGCTGCCTGGAGTTGAGTCGGTTTCACAGGCTTGGTGCCTGTGAAATTGACTGGGCAGCACAGACTTTTTCAATTTCACAGGCTCATAGCCTGTGAACTTTTCTAGGCTCCAAGCCTCCTGCTGCTGCCAACAAAGGGCATGGAGGCAGACTGGGTTCTCAGCCCCTTGCCACAGGCAGCAGAGGCTGACAGCTAATGCCTGCAGCCTGCAGAGAAGGGCTGGGAGCCCAATCTGGCTCCCAGCCACTCTCCATGGGCAGCAGGGGCTGGCAGCTGACTCGTGCTCTGGCCACTTGCAAGCAACCAGGGGCACGTGAATCCTATTCCTGCCCTGGCTGTTTGCAAGCCTATAGTGTGGACATACCCACATTCGTCTTTCTCTAACCCCCACTCCTATTATAGGCTCATGCGTGCTTAACTTTCAGCACATGAGCGGTTTTGTTGAATTCAGTGGGACTACTCATAGGGTTCAAGTTAAGCACATATGCAAATCATTGTAGGATCAGTATCCCAATGAAGAAAAGCACATAAGCACATGCTTAACGTCCAGCGTGCACCAAGTCCCATTCAAGCGAAAGTTAAGCATGTGCTTAAGTAAGTGTATCACCAATGGGGACACAAGAACAAATGGATACAAGCTGTCCGGCAGGAAATTTAGACTTGAAATTAGATCCAGGTTTCTAACCATCAGAGGAGTAAAGTTCTGGAATAGGCTTTCAAAGGGAGCTGTGGGGGCAAAAAAACCTGGCTGGCTTCAAAACTTAGCTTGTTAAATTTACAGAGGGGATGGTATGAAGGGATGGCCTAGTTTGGCAACTGACTGATCAATTGACTACTAGTGGTGAATATGCTGATGCCTTGAGAAGGGACATTAGATGGGGTGGTTTCTGTGTTATTACAGAGAATTCTTTCTTTGGTGTCTGGCTGATGAATCTTGCCCACATGCACAGGGTTTAATTGATGATCATATTTGGGGTTGGGAAGTAATTTTCTCCCAGGGCACATAGGCAAGGACTCCAGGAGTTTTTTGCCTTCCTCTGTAGCATGGGGCACAGCTCACTTGCCAGTGGATTCTCTGTTCTTTAAAATCTTTAAATCATGATTTGAGGACTTCAGTAGCTCAGTTATAGGTTAGAGGTTTATTCCAGGAGTGGGTTGGTGAGGTTCTGTGGCCTGCATTGTACAGGAGGTCAGAACAAATGATCATATTGCTTCCTTCTGACCTTATTGTTAATGAGTCTATACGAACCTAAATCTGTGCCTAAGAGAAGAGGTTGCCTTCAGTAAAGTGTGCATGTTAAAGTTTAGGACATGGATATTCTCAACAGAGGATAAAAAAGTACAGTGGGTTGGTTGTAAATACTGCTAGTCAGACTAAGAACTCATGTTTCTAATTTCCTGAACATTTTTTTAAATGAAAAATAAAAATTTTCCAGCCATTTATAGAGCATTCGGAGGGGAAAAATCATCGTTGGTTTCCCCATCAATATTTTGAACAATTTGGCTATGTCTATACTTCCCAAACTTAGCTCGAATTTAATTCAAACTAATAAGTTCAAATGTAGTTCAAACTACATTCTAAATTATTAGTTTGAATGAACGTAGACTAATTTGACTTACAATTAATTTGACTTAAGGCACTTTGTTAATTTGAACTAACTGCCTTTAGTTCTTACAAACAAAGTGGATTTAAATGTCCACACTGTGCCAGGTTTGAACTAAGGATCAACTAAGGGCTTAGTTTGATGTAAAGAGCAGGTCTTACTAGTTTAAACTAAGCTTTCATTAGTTCAAATTAAGGAATCCCTTTATCTGAAGTAATGAAAGCCTAGTGTAGACAGGGACAAAGTTAGTTCGAATTAAGCCTCCTTAATTCAAACTAACTTGCAAGTGTAGGCATAGCCTTTGATAGTCTTCAGCTGCCTCTTCTTACGGATTTATTAAGAGTATGTATATTTATTATACAACCATTATATGGCCAGGCACTCACTCACATGTGTAGGCCTATTGACTGCTAACTAATATGAGTAAGGCCGGCACAATCAGGGACTAAGGGGCCAAACCACAGATCAGCCTAGTCTCACTGGTGACCTACTTTAAGGACTGATTATCAGACGCATTTCCTGACCTAAAAGAGATGAGAAGTTTTGTGAAAGTCATCCATTAGGGCGCTGGGGGAGGTGGGATGAGAGATGTAAGCTGGGCCATATTATCCTAGCAGTTTTGGCCTCTACTCCTATACCACTCATACAAGGGAAGCAATTATGGGTTTAGTTGGTCTTTGGTTAAAGTCAGAAGAAAGACTCCAATTCATTCAGTGGAAGTTGGATGAGGTCTAGTGAAAAAGGGGATTAGAGGAGACAGGTACAGAGATAGATAGGATAGTTGCAAGCAAGGATGGGAACTATCTGGGCACTGGGAAACCCGGGTGCAATTCCTTACTTTACCATAGACTTCCTGTATGGACAACACACTTATGGCCAGATTTTTAAAGGTGTGTAGTGCCTAAAGATGAAGAAGAATTTTCAAAAGCAGCTAGACAACCGACTTTTGAAAAATCCCAGGTGGCACATATCTGCATCTCTAGATACCTAAATATCTTTAAATACCAGTCCCTTAGTCTCTCTGCTTTAATGGGATAATAATACTTTCCTGCTCTAAGGGGTGTTCCAAGAATAAATAAATTCTAAAAAGTGAGTTGCTTAGTTAATAAAGTAATGGTGGCCATATAAGTATTTCAGAGCCCTAGAGAGTGTCTGAAAGTACACTACTTCCTTCTGAATCAGTCATCCAAGATAGCACATGAGCAAGACATCTCTGTCCAGAGATAACATGGTTCTGTATACAATGGAGATAGATTATTGGATGAGTTCATATTTGAAGGATTCGTGAACTAAATGCCAACCATTGTCAAAGTATTAAAATCAATGCTAAGAATCTGTAGAGGACAGTTTTAAGCAAGTGGACGCTAATGAGGTGACTGCTAGATTTAACTTTCTGGCAGACTGCCCCAAACTTTCATTGACCTCAATGTGTTTATTCTTTGCTACCATTGATTTTCCCATGTTTTTATTGTAAGTAAAACTTAAGTGGATCGAAGATGGTGCGTTACCTTTCTTCATTGGACACGGCAATGTCCTGCATACATTAATATATCACAGAACATTTTGTCCTCCTAATTGTAGTCATTTCAGATAGGACTGACATAACCTTGCCCCAAAAGAGTTTTATGAATTTATTGTCATGAAGGTGGAAGGACTGATAACACTGCCCTGATCCAGTTAGAATTCATCCATAGATTAATATGTTCCAAGGCTGGCAGGGACCGTTTTGATCATCTATTTTGACCTCCTGTATACCACAAGCCAAATAACTTCTCCAAATAATTCCTAGAGCAGATCTTTTAGAAAAAATGTCCAATTTGATTTAAAAATAGATAGAGCCAGTAATAGAGAATCCACCACAACCCTAGGTAAATTTGTTGCAATGGTTAATTACCCTCACATTACATAATGCAGGCAGGTTTTATATAACTTTCCCCCATCACAGTTCCTCAATCTTGAGCTATGACATCCTTGTCATTTCATTCCTGAAACTCTCTTAAGCAGAGAACTTGGTATTTGCATAAATTCCCTGAGGATCCAGGAAGCAAATGTTCCCAGGCCCGCAGGGGCTGAGTGTTCATGGTGAAGTATATGAATAAACCTGTCAGTTTTTGAATCATTAGGAATGGATAGCTTTAGGGTTGATTTTAAATGGGTGCGAGTATATCTCAGGGTTTTGCTAGAATTAGAGAATGGAAGGTCAGGGTTCATTCATATTATTTTCCTTGTTTGGACAGGGTTAATGGGAGTGCTACCATATACTGTGTGGGAGTTAATTGTGTTAATAAGGAAGGATAGAAAGACAGAAGAAGCCTGTTGACAATCATTTTTTCCCACCTCATTGCAAGTACTCTAGGTGGCATAAATCGGTCAGGACTTTTTTTTTTTTTTTAAAGTTTCTAAAATGCCTAGCAACTGTCTCATAAGATTATTTTTTCCTCTGAATTAAAAAAAAAAATACAGGTGTGTAGAAGCCAGCACTTCAAATTACCAAGTTTAGAAATATATTACCTTCTGATACAGGTGTGTAACTTCCATTACTGCTGATACAGACTAGGCCTGCAAGTCAGAAAAAATACCATCCACCTTACAATATGTCTTAGGCACTCAAACTTGAAGACTAAACTATTCAAAATGACTATGGACAAAATGGTTTCCAAGCCAAGGATTCTGATTCAGAAGACACAGCTCTTCCCCAGACTTTTTGCGTCACTTGCTGGACACCCAGCCCAACATTTTCATAGATGTCCACTAACTTTGGGTGCAACAACTTTGTTTTAATTGTCAGAGGTGTCAAACATCTCTAACTCCCAAGCACTTCATCTAGAGTTGAAGTGATTAGCATCTCTGAAAAGCAGGGCCTCAGTGCCTGATTCTGAGTTCCCCAAACCAAGGTACAAATAGAGAACCAAAAGATGGCCCCTGCCACAAACAACTTACAATCTAATTACCTCAGAGTGGTGATGTGAGGCTACATTTCTTAACAGGTACATAGACATTTTGGTTATAAGCACCCTGCATGAATGAAGGAACCTGGTCTTGAAGAGAGGATCGTCATTCTCTCTTCATGCTGAGATTTCGTCCATGGAGATGAGAGTGTAAAGTGTACCAAAGATCTCATACTGGCACCTGTGGGCAAAGACCTTCCTTACGCCTCTTGGGGAAGCCAAAGAAGGAGGTACTGACATTTGTTCATTAGTTCAGGCAAATAATTGGAGGGATGGTATGGAATAGTGTGGATTGTGTACTGGGCAGATAAAGAGATAGGGAGGCAAGTCACACTAATGCTCACTGCACTGCTTATGGGAGTGAGATGGAAAGAAGGAAAGGAGGGGAACTGGTAGCTAATGGGAAGATTGTGCTGGTGCTAAGGCTGTGGGGAAAAAACATTGAAGTGGTAGCTGCTGAGCAGGGAAGCAGTCTCAGGAAACAGAAAATGGGCAGGTAGGTAAGGAGTCATGAGCCAAGAGGGAATGGAAACACATCGTGACACCACTGAATCTGATGAGATGCAGAGAATGAGGAGGAATCGGAATAGTGGTCCAGTCACAGATGGTATTTGCTGGGTATAAATAGCCTTACTCAGTGACAAGTAGAGGATGTAAAGATAGGTAGATACAGGGAGCAGCACACTTGCCCTTGAGAGGGCCAAAAGTGTGATCCATTGTCCACGTTTGTCTTCTGCTGACATCTAGCATGAGGCTGAAGAGTCTCTGCTCCCATTCAGTCTAGGGGAATGTAAATTCTTTCAGTTCAGCTCCAGCAGAATTAATCTTATTTGTGTGGAAAGAAGCATTTGAAAGAGCGGGTCAAGCAGACCCTTGCATCTCCCTGCTGGTCAGGGTCACTTCCACGCAGTCGTCCTGATGACATATTCATCTGCTAGGGGTGAGACTCAGTTTGCAGAAATTACGGTCAGTGGCCTCTATTGACTGTCCCCACTTTTGCTGCAAAGAATTACAGCGCATCTATGGATACTAAATAAATGAGTGCTTTAAAAATGCTCCAAGGCACTAATCTAGCATAGACATTTTGCCCTGTGACATTTGTTCAGCAGGAAATAACATTTTCCTTGCTAACTTCACATCTTTGCTTAGATCAGATATCTCCCCTCGCCATATTCAAACACCCATTTCTTTTAAAGGTTCTTTAGTAGAAGCAATACTCTTGCTTTGAACTATGCTCCAATCCATTCTCCTTATCTTGTTGATGACATGTTAAACTGAGGTGCGTATATATTTATAATGTGGACTAGGGCAGGGGAAATGGAGGTACAAGTTAGTAATGGAAAAGCTAATACAAGTGGAGTGTGACTCCAGTAGCACAGAAGTATGTTGAGATTGTCTGATCTGGGGTGTTTGGTTTTGGGACACAAACAGAATCAGATGAACTGAGGATTTTCTACAAGTGAGCTTCATGCAGATTCTGAAAGCTGCCTATTAGGCCTCTCACTTTTAATAGAATGGCTCATACTGTAATGGAAACGTAGTATGTGCACATTGCTGCTGTGATTTTCCAGGCTCTGCAATGACTCTGAGACTTCTAGTTTGCCAGCTGGATTACTAATTATGCTATGACTTTTTGGCCCCATTTACTCTTCTACTATTACCATGTTTCTGAAGTGAGTTTAAGCATGGCTACGCCATATTACATTCATGCACATATGTATGTGGAGTGCAGATGAGGCAAAGCTATGTGCAGAAAGACTAGTGGCCAAATCTGGCTGAATTTGACATCATGGGTTTGGTTCTCCAATATGACACCAGTGCAACTTTATGTGAATGAGAAATCAGGCCCATGTCTGGATTTTAGACACTGGCTAGTTTTGTACATGTCTTTTACTAGCAAAAAAGTATGGTGCCCTCCAGTCTATCAGTGATGTTCCTTATGTTTTCCTAGGAGTATCCAAACAGACTGAGGCCTTGTCAACACTAGCATACTCAGCTGGTGAATTTGAGCCAAATGAATCACACAGCTTTGCCCTCATACAAGACAGCACTTCCCTAAAGCATTTCAGAAGCAATGCCCTGTGGGCACCTATCCTACACTTATTTGTTCAGCATCCAAGGAGAGATTTTGTAAAGCCAACAAAACATATGGTGGGAAACACTAACAGAATTAGTTGACCCACTTCAACTAGTCTTCATCCACACTAGCAGAAAAATAACTGACGGACAAATTATATTTAGTCTCTCTGAAGCTCAGTTGAGTCCAAAAGGTATTTAAATTGCCATAAATGATTTGGAGCACTATGTGCATGAACTCAAGGCATTCTGAAAGCACCCAAAGGGTGACAAATATTACTGAGCAGGGTCAATCCTATAAAGAAGGCCAAACAGCCAACACTTTAATGGCAAATATTTTAACATCTCCCACAAGAAAAGAGCTAAACAGGGATGAGTAAAGTTTCAGAAGTGCCTAAATGACCGAGGAGCCAAAGTTCCATAATCTAAAGTGACTTAGACATGTAGGAGTCCATGTTTTCAATTGACTTTTGCTGAGACTTAGGGCTTGTCTACACAGTGAGTTACTGTGAGGCAAGCCAGGGTCTGTGTCTACAGAGGCCTAGTTGTGTACAAAGTTGCCATTTGGGTGCTGCTACCATTCACTAAAAGTGCCATGGTGCACCTTGGTATGTGCCTATGTCAAACAGCAATACTTGAATTACACTGTGGTACTGACATTTTCATCAACGATCTGGATGATGGAATAGACTGCACTCTCAGTAAGTTTGCGGATGACACCAAGCTGGGGGGACCAATAGACACGTTGGAGGGCAAGGACAGGATTCAGGGAGACCTAGATAAATTGGAACAGTGGGCCAATAGAAATCTTATGAGCTTCAGTAAGGACAAGTGTAAAATCCTGCACGTGGGACGAAAAAACCCCATGCACCGCTATAGGCTGGAAAACATTCAGCTAAGTAGCAGCAGTGTAGAAAAGGACCTGGGGGTCATGGTGGATGGGAAGCTAGATATGAGTCAGCAGTGTGCTCTTGCTGCCAAAAAGGCCAATGGCATACTGGGCTGCATCAAAAGAAGTATTACCAGCAGATCAAGGGATGTGATCATTCCCCTCTATTCTGCACTGGTGAGGCCACATCTAGAATACTGTGTTCAGTTTTGGGCTCCCCACTACAAAAAGGACAGGGACATGCTAGAGAGAGTTCAGAGGAAGGCAACCAAAATGATCAAAGGGCTGGAGGAAAGACTGAAAGCATTAGGCTTATTTAGTCTGCAGAAGAGAAGATTGAGGGGGGATTTGATAGCAACCTTCAAATACTTGAAGGGATGCTCTAAGGAAGATGGAGCTCGATTGTTTTCAGTAATAACAGAGGACAGAACGAGGAGCAGTGGTCTCAAGTTGCGGTTAGGGAGGTCGAGGCTGGATATTAGAAAAAACTTTTTTACTAGGAGAGTGGTGAAGCCTTGGAATGAGCTGCCGAGGGAGGTGGTGAAATCTCCATCTTTGGAGGTGTTTAAGGCCCGGCTGGACAAAACCATGACTGGGATGGTTTAGTGGGAGTGGTCCTGCTTCTGGCAGGGGGTTGGACTAGATGACCTATGAAGTCCCTTCCAACCCTATGATTCTATGGTAGTAGCAGGGTCTATGCAGGAAGTCAGTACACATCAAGCTACGGTGCTGTAGATTCCTACCTTGGCTTTCCACGCACTAGTTCACCATGTAGACAACCCCTCAGGATCCTAAATTCCAAAGTCATTTGTGAAAACTTGACCCTCTGCACTTGACTCAAAGTCTGCTGAAAATAAAGAACAGACTTCAACTAATATCAGTGAGATCAGGTCTTCTGTCAGCTTAGTGCACTCTGGTGTCATGTACGCCCGGGTCGAAACATTGTATCTGAACCCAGATTGCCATATACCAATGAAAATAAGCTCAGGTGCCATATTTAGCTGCCTACATTTGGATTCAGTTATGCAACTGTAAGCACACATTTTTGAAAATGTTGGCTATCAACTTTTTAAACCCTTTCCTTCCTCTCTAACTGTATCTGATTTGTTTCCCCTTTGACACTTTATTAGTAGACTTTGTTATTACATTGCACAATGCTTTCATGAACAGGAAATCCAGGATCACAGTTTGTGTAACAACCAAATGGGTAACTAAAATGTCGCCAAAGCAGGATTAGGTGAATGACGGAAGAGATGTAGACAGCTGTTTATTCTTTTTCCATTCACCCACTGAACAAACGAACCCATAAAGTATTTGATGCACGACTCATTTCACTGAGCAGTTTCTGTCTGCTTATTATGATGGAAAAAATGTGAATATTTTAAATGCAGTGGTAAGTTGAAAATCTTCATGTTTTACTCAGTTGAATTGTTTTAACTTTTTTCCTCTCTGATTTCCAATTAATATATTTCTGGTCTTCAGACCAGTGTTTGTATCTAGAGTCCCTGGAGTTAGCATTTCAAATATGTGTTTTAAGTCTACATTTTTACCTTCAATAAAGGAACATGGATGTGGTTAGCAATGAGTTCTGCTGAATTTGACTGCCAAGGTCTGTAAGCAGCAAGTATATATTTTCTTCTTTTAAAAATAAAATGTTTATCTTTATGGGAAGGACCTTGAAACCTCTTGGGGAGAACATTTTAAATGAAGAATCAAAACATTTCATGCTTCTCACCATAACTGTAAATTGAAAAATAAGCACTTATTCACCATGTTCAGTCACCTAGCTGAAAAGGGACTTTCTGTAGACCGTGTTTAATGACAAGATGTAACAAGTGTTTGTACAATAAGTGACAGCGAGTATTTAATGGAACTGAGCTATTACAACTAGTCATGGACAATCCAGTTTGAAAAAGGTTAAAAAAACACCTCACCTCACCAGGCAGACATATAGACCTTTTCCCTTTGCAATTTCCAGCCCCTTCTTCCCCGCCTTCCACACATTTCTACTGTGCAACTTGGGAGCTGTCACCAACTGCAGATGAAATGTTGACACTACTGGGCTTCCTCCCTTGGCATATAAAGGGTTGGTAGATGGTGCAAAGTAGCAAAAAGGTTCCTCTTGTGATATTTCTTTTCTCTGTGGATGGGGGTGTAGTGAGATCTGAGAAGCAGTGCATGTAGGAGGGAGGGAATTATGGTATTTCTGAACCTGAGATCCAGAAGGATATATCAATGCAAGGACTTTTTGCACTGTTACAAGACTGCAAACTATATGTATGTAAATGGTTAATAGATAAGGAACCATAATAGATGGCCTCTCACATATTTCCTGAATGTTCTAGGACCAACAGAATGTGTTGTTCTGAATTGCAAATGGCTTCCTCTCCTAGCTCTCTACCCAGACCTCTCATCACGTACACCACTTCTAAATTTGTAGGCTGATTACACTCTGACCATTTCCGTGGTCCACTAGCTGAGCATTAGCTTTCCCAGCTGAGGTGGTGTATTGAAAAAGAACGTGATGTGAACACTGGATCCTCTGGGGAATTCAGATGATGTTACTCTTTGGTGCCCTCAAGTATTCAATAAATAATAATAATAATAGTAATAATAAATACTTTATATGCATGATTGCAGCTTCCCTTCTCTACACTGGAGCCTTAGGTTGACTTAAGGAAGGTGGCCACACTGGGCTTTTATTAATTTTATTATTTTGACTTAAGTGCTTCCTCAAGTCAACTTAATAATACCACCTCTTAATGTTGACTTAAGCCAATGTAGATGGGGAAAGTCCTTAAATCAACCTAACTGGTCTCCAGGCACCTTCCTGGCACTGCTCTTCCATCAACCTAGCACCTGCCAGGGTGGACACTGGCAGTCAACAGGAGTTTTCAATGTGGATTCTCTAAGTTGACCTAACTTAAAGTCAACTTTTTTAGGTTGACTTAACAGAGCCTCCAGTGTAGACATATCTCTATGAGTTGAAATACCTTGTTCTTTCAGAGACACATACTACCTCCCTCTCAAGAGGTGCAGGCAGGAATTTTTTGGTATATTTTTGGATGGTAGTAAAGATGTGTCAGGGTTGGTTAATTGTGGGAGCTTGTGTGAAGAGAGGCAAGGTGTCAGGAACTAACCTGAGGAAATTTCTTCCACCATCACAGAATGTTCCAACACCAAAAATTAACCAACAGCTGGCTTGTCACAAATACAGGTACCTTCCCAGCTACCAAGAAATACCATCCATTGCACTCATAAGCTTCAGATATGATGCTTCAGTGTGACAACCCCGGTCATGAATATCTAATCCCAAGTAACTTTTCACTTGAGGATAATTTCTCCTCAGCTGGAAATATTATTGGTGGTCCACCACACCTTCAGCTTTCTTAACTAAGGCTCCACATCAGCTTGTATCTCAACTAAAAGCATCTTACCTAGACCTTTCGTCTTTCTCTTCCTACTTCATTCTTTGGACTTGTCAGGGATACTGTCTGGATGTAAAATGCTGTATGCTTTTTAAATCTGGTAGATTGGAGGAAGGTTTTCTGCAAGATACCTTACTTCTGTTAGTGGGAGTTGCAACAGAAAATGCAAATCCCTTTCTCTATCAAAGTTGAGAGACTCACCTCTGCAAATGTTTTCATCTCCTATCAGCCAGTTCAGCACATGGCTGAAATGGAAGATTCAGAGTCTCACACTGCAGTCCATAGTGCTGTCACTGGCCAAGCCAGTTGATGGCACCCCATTGTTACATCCCGGTGGGACATATGAGACCCTGTTTAAAAAGGCTACTGATTTCTCACAGAGGAACCATGCAGAGCTAGTAGCAGATGTAATCCTTGGAAATGATTACTAGGAAAAGGCTTAACTACTTATTAGAGGCAGTCTCTCATGATAGAGAAGAGACAGGACTGCAGGGTTGACAACTTACTTTATTTTGTTATAAGCCTCATGATGTTGTTGCTTTTTATTTAAAATCCACCTTGTGGGAATCTTTTAGTTAGGTGTCAGTGTTTGATTTCGTTAGGAAAAAAATTGATAGCACTCATGTTTATGGGGAAAAAAAGCTTGTAAATATCTAGAACCCAGAAGAGAAATAAGAAAACCCCCATTTTTAAAAACCTTATAATTTTTAGTCAAACAAATTCTTGGGGACCCCCTCAGGAGTCAGGAATGCTTGTGAGTGACCATGCTGATTCTTTTTTGAAGTCCCTAGACACAGATATGTCCTCTCTGGCTCACTAGGTCCTAGGCTTCCGGTAAACACAGCTTGTGCTGCCATATAGGTCCTCTGAAAGTCTTAGCTCAGACCAAGTGGTCCTGGAATGGAAAGCTGACAACAGCTGGCTAGGTACTACATGACTGCTGTACAGACAGCTGACCATACAATATGCATGGCAAACATGGTCCTCAACATTGAATGTCAAAGTAACTATCAGCTGCAATTACTCCATGAACATGGTAGCATCTGATCCAGCACTGCAGTGGTTTATCCACTGATTTTCACTGGTGGCATGTAGAAGGTCCACATGCTATAAAGATATCAAATATAAAAGCTGTCTAAGGGAGTATTGTAATGATCAGGCTACAGCCCCCACTGATACAGCTCACCACATTTCTGTGCAAGAACTTCCAACCTTGTTTGTTTAGAGTTAATTTTTTGTTCATTTTTAATAAGCAACATTCAGAGCAATGAGAATGTTAGCAGCATGACTCCTATTAAATTTAATAGAAATCGTGGAGCTAAAACTTTACATTATATTTTACAATTTATTGGAAACTGACAGATGGTGCTGAAAGTACTTTTCATTGTTTGGTCTTCCTAACCACTCAGCTCTCTGTATGTTCATCTACATTCTTCTGTCACAATAGAATCTCAGTTTATAATGTTTATATTCTTTCCCAAATACCCTTTCACGTCAAAACTAAGAGGGCTAACCTTCCTAGTGGGATTATTGTAAATTGTATGCATTATACCTTTGTTTAAATTTTCTGTAAGCGGTTGTCTTGCTTAGCCCCAGCTGTTGCTCAACCTGAGTGGTGGGTCCAATGAATCTCTGTATCATTTGGGATCTGTTTGAATTGTTAATATTGATATTTTGTATTGATATCTGTTTGTGTTGCTTGGGATCTGTTTATTCTAAAGTTGCAATAAGAATAAGAGATTGTTGTTATACAGTAAACTTCAATTAATGTAATATTGAAATACCAGGGGTTAAGATAGTATAAAATTTATCAGATGTTCTCATATGAGGTGTATGTATATTGTACATGCTAGACCATGCAATCTTTACTCATATGTAGTCAGTCCCACTACAACTTTTGCAAAAAAATTCCCATTGAGTTCAGTGATACAGAAACAAGTTCCATGCACATACATGTTAATAGTATGAGTAAGATTTGTAAAAGCTAACCCCAGAAGTACAGTATAATAATTAGCTTTTAAATACATAACAAAACTGCTAACTCATGCCACATTCTGATGTTAATTCCAGAGCAAAATTCTGCTTTGTTCTACCTGCAAGTTTGTCTAGGTGCTACCAGTCAACCAGGGGTTAGTTAGCTTCCACTTTTTTCTGCTTATAAATGCAGAGGGTAGTTTGCAAACAGTTGGTTACTTATCAGTAACCATCCTTCTTCGAGATGGGCTGCTCACATCATTCAGTTACAGGTGTGTACATGCCGCAGCGCACAGTAGCTCAGAAAGTCTTTAGCGTTAACTTGTCAGGTCAGGACGCACGGCCAACAACCCCTCCACGCCGCAACCGCAGCTATATAGGTGACTGTGACCCTGACCCTGACCCTCCCAGTCCCATATACCTTTGCCAACTCCTTTAGCGGGGACGGTGGGAGGGACCTGAATGTATGTGAGCAGCCCATCTCGAAGAACGACGGTTACTGGTAAGTAACCAACCGTTCTCCTTTGAGCGCTGGTCACATCATTCAGTTACAGGTGACTGCTAGCTGTATCCAAGGATAGTGGGAGGAGTTACAGCTTACCCCCACTGAGTACAGCTCTGCCAGCAGCACCATCATCTGTAGCCTGTTGGGCAAAGGCGTAGTGCATCATGAAGGTATGTACTGGCGACCACGTAGTGGCCCTGCAGATGTCTTGGATCGGGACCTTAGCGAGGAAGGCCATGGAAGATGCCTGAGCACTGGTAGAGTAGGCTCTCACAGTCTCTGGGAGAGGTGTGTTTGACCTTCCGAAGCAGTCTTTAATACAGTTCACAATCCATTTGGAGATGCATTGAGAGGATACTGGAGAGCCTCTCATGCATTCAGCAACCGCCACAAACAATTGGGAGGTCTTGCGGAAAGATCGTGTGCGCTCGATATAGATTAGGAGCACTCTCCTCACATCCAGGGTGTGCCACCGTCTCTGGTTTTCTGTCACCTGAGGGTCTGGATAGAAGACCAGCAGGCAGATCTCTTGATTCATGTGGAAGGGAGTGGCAACCTTGGGCAAGAATGAGGGGTGGTGACGAAGCACCACCTTCTCTAGGAAGAAAACCATATATGCAGGTTCAGAGGACAGGGCTTGTAACTCTGAGACCCTTCTGGCTGAGGTAATTGCTACCAGGAAAGCCACCTTCCAGGACAGTACAAGCAGGGTGGCTGAGTCCAAGGGCTCATACAGCGGTTCTGTCAGAGCTCGCAGCACAATGTTCAAATCCCGCTGTGGAATGGGTTTATGGGTATGGGGAAAAAGTTTTTCCACCCCTTTCAGGAATCTATGACAGATGGCGGGGGAAGAGTGGAGCCCCATCTACTCTTTGGTGAAAGGCCAAAATTGTCGCCAAGTGGACTTTTAATGAGGACAGGGATAGGCCTTTCTCTCTTAAATGAAGAAGGTAGTCCAAAGTTGCCTGAATTGGTGCAGAGGTAGGATCCTGGCACCAAGTGGAAAAGTGGTTCCATTTTGCCATGTAGGTGGACCTTGTGGAGGGTTTTCTGCTACCAACGAGGACCTGCTTAACCCTATCCGAGCAGCACCTCTCTTGCTCGCTGAGCCAGAGAGCATCCAGGCTGTCAGGTCCAGGAGGCCCGGGTTTGGGTGCCGAAGGCAGCCCAAGTCCTGTGTCAGGAGGTCCGCCCACCATGGGGGGTGAGCAGGGTCCTCATGGACAAGTCCTGTAGGAGGGGAAACCAGTGCTGTCTGGGCCAGTCCGGTGCTAGCAGAATGATGTGTGCCTTGTCCATGAGGACCTTCAGTAGCACCTGGTGGATCAAGGGGATTGGAGGGAAGGCATACATTAGGGCCCCTGACCAATTGAGGAGGAAGGCATCACTGAGAGAACCCTCCTCCTGACCCTGAAGGGAGCAGAACCGGCAACATTTGCGGTTCTGCCCCGTGGCGAAGAGGTTGATCTGAGGGGTTCCCCATCTTTTTGTCAGCAGGGAGAAAACCTCGTTGTGGAGGGACCACTCGTGAATTGCCAGGGGTTTCCTGCTGAGTGAGTCCGCTATGCTGTTGTCTACCCCGGGTAAGTGGGAGGCTTTCGGCGTGAAGTGATCATCTATCACTAATTGCCAAAGCTTGGTTGCTTCCTCGCATAGAGCTGAAGAGTGGACTCCCCCTTGATGGTTCGTGTAGAACACAGCCATTGTATTGTCTGAGAGGATCTGGACCACCCAGCCTCGGATCTGGTCTAGGAAGGTCATGTAGGCCAGCCTGATAGCCCGGAGCTCCTTCACGTTTATGTGGAGGAGACTGTCCTTGGGATTCCAAACACCTTGCATGGAGAGGCCCCCAGACTGGTGAGCACCCCAGCCCGAGTTGGACGCATCCATTATCAGGGTCACTGAGGGCTTGGACTCCCTGAATGGAATTCCCCCCATCACGAAGTCGGGGTCCTTCCAGATTTGGAGGGACTCCAGGGGATATTGAGGGACTGAGAGTACCTTGTCCAGGCAGTCCCTTCCTGGTCAGAAGCTTGTGGCAAACCAGAGTTGGAATGGCCTCATCTGCAGGCGGGCTGTTCAGATTACTGACGTGGCCGTTGCCATGTGTCCCAAGAGCTGCATGCACCAGCGTGCTGTGGTCAGCCCAGGTGCCTGGAGCTCCGTGATAATGGTGCAGATGGACCGAAAACTTGACAGGGGGCAAGGACGCAGTGCCCTGTCGGGCATTTAAACTTGCCCTGATGAATTCTATGTCCTGTGTGGGGCAAAGTTTAGACTTCTCTGAGTTTATGCGGAAGCCCAGGAACTCGCACAAGTTCATTACCAGGTCAACATGGTTTAGTACCTATCGACTTGACTTGCCCACTATGAGCCAATCGTCTAGGTGGGGTAGATTCTTATACCCCTCCTGCGTAGGAAAGCTGCGACTGGTACAACACACTTTGTGAACACCCTGGGAGCTAGCAATAACCTGCAGGGGAGGCCAGTGAACTGGTAGTGGTGTCGTGCCACCACGAACCTGAGAAAACGTCTGTGATGGGGTCGAATGGCTATGTGGAAGTAAGCGTTCTTTCAGTTGAGGGCTGTGAACCAAACCCCTGGGGACAGGAGGGGATAATCTGGGGCAGGGAAACCATGTGGAATTTTATTTTCTTTATGTGTTTGTTGAGTGCTCTAAGGTCTAAAATGGGTCGTAGTTCCCCGTTGGGCTTGGGGACTAGGAGGTAGTGGGAATAGAATGCTTTGCTGCGCTCTCTTTTGGGAACCTTTTCTATGGCTCTGAGGGAGAGTAGCTTCTGGCATTCAACCTCGAGCCTGCCCAGCAGATCTGGGTTTTCTGGTATTGCGGGAAGGGGCGGATTCCTGTCCCAAGGCATTGAAAGGAACTGTATGCGCTATCCTCTCACCACTGTGTTGAGGACCCAGTGGTCTGACGTGACACAGGTCCACCGTGGGCCGAAGTGGCGGAGCCAGTGAGGGGAAAACAGGGGTTCTGGAGTGCTGCCCTCTGGGGGACCATCAAAAACACCATTTGCGACCCGAAGAGTGGTCCAATCCCTGTCCACGCTGTCCAGACTGTGAGGCGCTCAGCTTACCCCCTTTACCTGATCAGCCCTTATCTTTGTCCAGGTCCCCAAGATGGCGCCGGGGAAACTGGAGGGATCTCGGGAACTGGATCTGCAGTTGCAGCTGCTGTTTCAGTTGCTGTAACTGTTGCTGTAGCTGCTAATGCAACCTCGAGGAGCACCTAATGGGTTGAGGAGTGTAAATTCCAAGGGACCGAAGTGTAGCTCTCGAGTCTTTCATACCATTCAGCTTCGCATCTGTGGAAGATGCAAAGAGGTTGGGACCCTCAAAAGGAAGATCCTGGATAATCTGCTGCATCTGCGTGGAAAGGCCAGAGTTTTGGAGCCAGGCCAAGCAACACATAATGACTGCTGATGCCATTATGCGTGCCGCTGTATCCACTGCGTCCCAGGTTGCCACGAGTGCTTCCCTGGATACTCTCTCTCTTTCGTCCAGCATTGCCTCGAAGTCTCTCAGGCGCTCCTCGGAGACGACTGAGCGGAGATTTCGCAGAGCCTCCCACAAATTGAAGATGTGGCGTGTCATCAGGGCTAAGTGATTTGAGATACACAGCTGTAGGGCAGCAGAGGAGTAAACTTTCCTGCCCAATAGGTCAAGCTTCCTCACCTCTCTGTGCTTGGGCATGGAGCTTGGCTGGCCCTGTCTCTCCCTTTGGTTGGCCTCATCGACCACCAGGGATCCTGGGGAAGGATGGTGGAATAGGAAGGGGAATCCTTCTGGGGAGACAGAGTATTTCTTGTCCGCCACTTCGGACACAGGTGGAATCTAGGAAGGCATTTCCCAGCATTCTTGGATGATACAAAACACCCCAGAGTGTAGGGGAATCACAACCTTAGCCGGCGGGGCTCTACGGCACGTGTCAGAGAGGGAATCGTCTTCCACTTGGATCACCCCCAGCTTCAGCTTCAGATTTGCTGTCATGTGGCAGAGGAGGTCCTGCTCAATCCAGGGATCTCCTTCACGGTCGTCAGACACGTCAATTAGGTGCTTGTCAGGTGACGAGAACGATTGAGCTCTTGATCTGCTATGTTGAGTAGAATCAGGGTCTGGCTCGTTGTCAGAGAAATCCGAGGACTCCGGCACCGGCGATCAAGCATAATGGAAGGTGGCATCATCTGCCATCGAGTTCAGCCAGTCTAGGGTCCACTCGTTGTGTGGTGACGTAGATGGTGGCATAGATGCCATAGGTGGAGCAGAGACCTCTCCCAATGGGCCGCTTTCTCAGACGCTCCTCCTGGGGGGGAAAAAAGGGGTCTTCAGAGGATGATCTAGATGACCTCCCCCCTGATATCTGGCAGTCTGGTACCGAGATTTATTCGGAGGAGCGGTGAGGTGGAGCCGCAATACTTGGGCCCGGTGCCGGCTTTGACGGTACTGGGTTGGAGAAGGGTGAAGACACCCGCGAAGTTACCAGTATCGGTGTGGGTGTTGTCAGTGCCGAATCCGATGGTACTGGAAATGACGGTATCAGTGACGGTGCTAGGTCCAGTGGTGCTGGGTCCAGCGGTACTGGACTTAGAGGCGGTACCACTAGGGGCAGTACCGTGTCCAGCAGTGCCGAGGGGGTGGTGCCGCTATGGTCTGCTGCTGCTGCTTCTGCAGTGGTGCCAGGTTTGAATGCCCTTGGCAGGTCAGTACCTGAGCCAGTGCCCCACTCGGGGCGGCTGGCAGGCTACTGGAGGACCGGAGAGGTCGGTGCCGAGGTGGTACCATAGCGGGCTGAGATTTTGAGCCCGGTACCGGTGATCGGTGGGGATCTTGAGCCTGGGCTGATCGAGGGTCCAGCAGAGCGCTGGTGGCTCAGCTGCCTACAGGCAGAGCGGCTCCGTTCCCTGAAATTGAGAGGAGACGGCACTCTCTTTCCAGCTGAGTCCTTTGCTTGAAGGATCGGCAAATGGAGCACTCCGCTGCGAGGTGGGACTCACCCAAGCAAGAGAGGCATTTCTTGTGTGGGTCATCCATCAGAAAAGCCTTGCAGCATCCCAAGCATGGCTTGAAACCTGGCATTTCAAGTTTCACACGAAAGACAGGCGCTTGTGTTTCACAAGATAACGCTGATCTGAACCAATGCTGATGGCGGAAAAAGGAACAGGGAGGGTCAGGGTCATGGTCATCTATATAGCCGTGGTCGTGGCATGGAGGGGGTGTTGGCCATGCACCCTGACCTGACAGGCTAACGCTAAAGACTTTCCGAGCTACCGTGCGCTGCGGCACGTTCACACCTGTAACTGAATGATATGAGCAGTGCTTGAAGGAGAAGTTGCACTTACTAGTTCCAGATTATTTTAAGCTTTCATTTTTCCAGGGGGCAAACTGAACTGAAACAGAGCACTGACTAAACGTAAAAAGCAACAATTCTAAATGAATGCCGACAATCCCACCCATGTGGAAGAGGCAAGATTTTCTTCAATGGAGTTATCTTTTTATCCCAAAATTGATTCAGGTCACATGATGAACCTCTGAGTTGAAAAGAGGGTTTATTAAATGGTGAAGTACTGAAATTTATGTAAGGGTGTGTCCACAAGAGAGTTGGTTCGAAATAAAACTTCCCAGGTCCAGATGACGTTTTCTTATCTCGAAATAAGGAGCTTCCTTATTTCAAAATAAGGAAAGTCATTTTGATATAATAAAACCTAGTTATATATTGAAATGACCGGTTATTTCAAAACTGTGGTTTTGAAATAACCCGCCTGGCTCTGTTATAGGCAGGGGATTGGGTGGCAGCATGGCCAGTTAGAGCAGCTCAGTCTGGAGTCTCAGCCTAGGCTGGGGCCGCTCCCTAGCCCACCCAGAATGCACCCGAATGGTGTTCTGGGTCTCGTTATTTTTAGAGGCTCAGCATTCAGGGGCCACTAAAACTAGAAAATGGAGCCAGAACACTGCCTACTGGGGCCTGCTATTTTTAAATGGTGGGCCCTGGCATGCAGTGTTCCAGCTCCATTTTCTATTTTTAGGGGTCCTGGAATGCTGAGCCCCTAAAAATAGTGGGACACAGAACAGTGTTCCTGTACATTCTTCCTTACTTTAATGACTTTGAATGCAGTCTGAGCTAGTTCTGATATTTAGTTTGAAAGAGACAAGTTTAAAGTATCAAAAGGAATTGTTTAAAGTTAGTACACTGGGGTTTTCTAGGCCAGGGATTCTTAACCTTTTTCATCAGGGACCCAGATTAAGTTTGGGGGTCAGCTTTGCGACCCATGGTGCAGTTTGAATTAATAATGTATTTCTTTTTTCAATTTATTACAAAGGGTCGTGGTGACCTACCTTAAATGGCATGGTGACCCATTTTTGGTTTGCGACCCTTAGGTTAAGAAGCCCTGTCTTAGGCCAAGCTACTTGAACTTTCAAAGGAGAAATATGCATATTTCTTACTTAGTAAGATCCTGAAATTTAATTCCCAAGGTCTCACTAGAAAGAGTGAATACTCAATAAAGTAACTTTCTGTTACTTATATTAAAGAGAAACAAAGAAAAATACAATCTCAGACATAAAGTCTCTCTGATTCTTTAGTCCTGGTAAGCCTGAAGGAGACTGTCTGTATAGCTGGCCCATGTTTTTGATTACACTTTAAAGGGATCTGTCTTTTTGATGGATTCAGCAAAACCCTCAAGTTCCACGTAATGGCCTCATATTTTGTACTCTGTTTCATGCACCATTGGAGTGGGCAAGTCTTCCTACTGGACACTTGTCAATGGGATCTCAAATTTCTGCCTTCTCAGGGTATGTCTATACAAAAATCGAAGATATTTCTGCAGCAAGCATGCTTCAGATCTAGCTAGCTCTGAAAACAGTAGCAGTGAAGCTATGGCAACGTGGGGTAAGCACATGAGTACATACCCGGGGTTTAAGTAACTGACCCTACTATCACAGTTTCATTGCTATTTTTATTCAATCTACCTAGCCCTAAGATACCTCAGGTGTGTCTACAGTGCTTCAATCACATCTCTAATTTCAGTCTAGACATACCATCAGAGGAACAAGAGTCTAAAATAGCCCCAGAGGTGATTAGCTGCGGCCTTGGTTGTCACTGAAAGGGGAACTAAGTGATAGCATTTCTGATCCAGGAGGACCCATAGTTATTAACAGTATAGGCAAGGCATATTTGACAGCTTTATATCTCACAGTAGTACTTTGCTCTGTCTCCAATTCAGGAAAGCATTTGGGCCCAAGCTTAAGTCATTTCTGTTAAGTGCTGTCCTGAATAAAGATGCTTTCCAGATTTAGGACCTTCGGCAATAATCTCACTGACTTCAGTGGAACTATTTGCAAAATAAGGTGCTTTGAATCAAAACAGAAAGCGGCAATGAGTCTCAGACTTCCCGGGTGTTATATCTACAGCCTCGTATCTTTCCAATACAAAGTGTGCATGAGACACAACCAAATTACAATTCATTCATATCACTGATAGCCCTTCACACCCATTTTGCACTCACCATTATAAAAAAACTACACAAGAGTTTAGGCAGTAGAAAATTCAGGCCCTTTGTGTCTCAGTTTCCTCATCTGAAACTGAAGATAGCAGAGACAGTCGATCTTCCAAGTGCAAACCTCAGCTTTGTAGGAATATCCCCAAAATTTACTAACCACAAACTTTATTTTCCATATTACCAGAATGTTTAAAATACTTGTAATTCTATTCTCCTTTTTAAAGGGAGTTACTTGTTGCCAGGACAATGGGCAAGTAGAAGTCACCAGCACATATTATTCTTAATAGTATTGCAGTTTGCCAGGACGTAACTTGTAAGCATAATTACTTCATAAATATTACACTCTCCAAATTGCTCATATAGTTGATTCTCCCCCCCTTCTTCCTGCCCCATAAAAGGAAAGCTTTTTGATAAGATGGTCTTACATATGACCTGTTGTACTATTATTTAAACAGCATTTTGGAATATATTTAATGACGATTTGCAGTGGTGCTTTAATTAAACTTTTTGCTATGCATGTGCAGTATGACAATTGAGACAGAGATTCTTGTTCTATGGAGGTTGATTGACAAGACGGAACAGATTGACTTGGCATGTTAGTGGGACTCATTAATCTTCACGTACACACTGGGAAAAACATGGAGTTCTCTCAACAAGCTGTTCCCAGAACAGTGCTCCTATTTGAACAGTTGGTAACATAACGGTACAAGTCAAAGTTACAAGCAAAACGTGACATGCTCTACCATCATAAAGGTGGTGGTGGGAGGTGGTTGTAACTGTGTATATAATGTAATACTGGGAACACCTTAATATTTGTTAGACGATGATCCATTGCTGCTCAAAATTGGAGCCTTAAACTCTACATATTACTTTTACATATGAGGCAATTAGCCATCGAAAGCTTCTCTGTCCTGTGAGTTTTGATCTATAAGCTAATGTTTATTATATTCGTATCACTTTCCTATTCAGCTAATTAAAAAGAAAAAATTCTTATTGTGTCTCCATAACCTTCTGATATAGATCATGGCTATAGAAACAAATATACTATAGATACAGTGGATAGCACTGAATAGAGGAGAACTAGAGACACCTGGATTTCTCTCTGGAGAAAGAGATAGGATAGAGGTTGTCTCAGTGAACTCAGGATTTGTCTATAAAATCTCCTTTATTCTGAACTAGCGTATCCATACAGGAGATTTGTACCTGCAAAGTTGTGCTGGTCAGTTTCCCCATGTAGACAATCTCTAAGAGCATCCCAAAATTGTTAGGTCTGTTGGCAGAGTTTGTCACATTTTTCTACCATCTGATCCTGAACAACAGAGCCTTTCTGTTCCCTTGGATTTTTCAGACTAGCGAACTCCTAAATTTGCAAGTACTGATATTTTAACTAACGTCTACAGCTGTTGACAACTTGTCACAGCCTGCTCTTGTAGTTGTTATTGAACTTACTAGCAACATGTTTTAATCATTTGAAGAATGATTTTAATGAACAGAGAATGGAGAAATTCACTCATTTGCCCTAGTGCAGGGGTCACAAACTCAAATTACCACGAGGATATTGGCCCGAAGGCTGCAGCCTGAAAAGTGCCCTCCCCCAGCCTGGGGCCCAATCTGGTCCAACAGCGCGGAGCCAGATCTGTCCCCAGCAGCCTTTCTGCGGTGGCTAGGGACAGATCCAAATGCTCACTGCTGGACAGATCCAGTTCCCCACCCCCTGGCCTGTTGCCGGATTCCCCCAAGTTGCCCCAAACCCCTAACCCCTTTCTTAACCCCCCCTCCTGCCACCAGCACCCTGCTGTCCTCCAGGCCCTTCGTTAAACCCTGCATGGTGCCACCAGCTCCTCGTGCTCTTCCCTCCCCCCCCCCAAATGCTGCCAGCTCCCCACTCTCCCTGGTCCCTTCTTTACCCCCCCCTTGGTGTTGCCAGCTCCCTGCACTCCCCTGGGCCCTTCCCTAACTCCCCCACCCTGCCGCCAGCTCCCTGTGCTCCCCCGAGCCTACCACCCCAAGGCCTCTTCCTGGCGGCCGTGCTCCCCCGAGCTGATCCGCCAATGCCCCATCATATGAGTGCTGGAGCAGCTGCACTAAAGGCTGTGCTCCCCCCTACCCCAAAGGCAGTGGGGTGGGGTTTGAACACTGTTCCTGGCCCTCTCTGCCCCCAGGGCAGAGCCAGGAGCTGGCAGATTTAGGGGTGGGAGAGGTTCACGTGGCCTGGGCCCAGGGTCTCTGGACCGGCCTGCCCTGCCCACACGTGATGGTCCCCAGTGGCCTGGCTGTGGCTGGGGATGGATCCCTGCCAGAGGCATGGCCTCAGCCAAGGCCAGCTCCTGCCCATGGTCTCAGGGCCGGGGGCAACAGCCTCAGCCAGGGCTGACTCCCATGGGCCTTGCGTTGCTGGTGTTCCAGTATGGATCAGGTCAGCTTGGCCCGCTCTTCCCTCCTCCTCCATGGGCTGGAGGTGGGGATGCCAACATGGGTCAATTGGCCATGGGCCACACACCCCCAATGGCCCTGAGGGCAGGAGTTTTAAGAACTCCCTGCCTGAGGCAGCTCCCTGCCCAGCCAGGGCACTTTAAAATGCCCTGCCTGGGACTTTGCCCTGGTCTAGTTGTGGCCCTGGTTCCCCCCACCCCAACCAGGGGCTTCCTGGAGCTCCACCACCACAGCGCCCCCATGAACCTTCCCCACACGCTCAGGCCACCCTCCTTTCAGCCTGAGCATGGGTGAGTGGTGCAGCTCCCAGGCACAGTTCAGCTCCTCCCTGGGAGTTTCTGATGATACAGGGAGCAGGGCTGGTGTTGCGGTGCGGTCCATCATGCCCCATGAGCAGCAAAGATGCCGAGCTCCCAGCCAGCAGAGGGGCTCGGTGCTTGAAAAGCTCCATGGGACAACTTTGACGCATGGGACGAAGGGGTTGGAAACCCCTGGATTCCAGGCGTCATCAGAGGCCACAGGAAGTAATGCCATGGGCTGCATGTGGCCCGCGGGCTGCATTTGAGACCCCTACCCCAGCGGGTATATAAATACTGCTCTGCTGAAATGCACTTCTGAAAGGCAAAATCCAGTTTGCAGCTCAGGCTATGAACATGCAAATTAGCACCTTCCAGAATCTCCAAACCTTATAGTAGGTGAAGACCCAGAACTCTTTGACAACCCCCCATGTCTTATAAAAGGATTCATGAGATCATTACCATCCAAAGAGAGCAGGCAGGACCACAGTTTTAGATTTTTTCCCCCCACTCCTCACTCATGCTGCAAACTGCCTCATACTTAATTTACAAACTTTGACAGGATGAAAGGCCAAACTGATCCATATGGAATTTGAAAATGTAGTTGCAGAGAGTCTGTGGGATTCATTTACAATCTTTGCTAATTCTCATGACTCTACTGTGAGCGCATAATGTAGCCTGAGTTTAAATGAGAATTAGGCCCTCACCATTTCAAATCTGGTGCTGCTTAGATCACTTTGCCCTTTGAAGTATTTGCTATTTATAAAATAAAGAACATCTCCCACTTCTACTGGAAATCATACTGGAAAATTGTGCTTTTTTCTTTAAAAAAAAAACATTTGGAGTGGGGTCAGGATTTCTTTTTGTACACAAAGCATTGTAAACCAAAGTTTCCATTCATGCTTTCTGAAAGACATTTTTATTCACATTTATTGGGTCCACAGATATTTCTTCTGCAAAGCAGTGTCAATCAAACAGTTACAAGCTATAAATCTTACTGTGAATGCAAACTCGCAGAGAAATTGATTCAGAATGCAACACAGTTAAGCATGCTTTATGTATGCTGGAGCAGAATTGGACACTGTTAATGGAAGTTCTGTAGTGATACATCTACTATAATCTGAATTCTTAATTGTGTTTGGTTATCAGCTATGCTCTGTGGTGTCAGATTACATTGTGAGATGCACCGCTGACAGTATCAACAAAAAAATCAAGCTACAGTATGAAACTGGAGAGGGAGACAGGCTGATGTTGGGCTACTCCTTTCTTCTGCCCCTTTGACCTCAGCAATTCCACAGATATTTTCATTTTCAAAGCACAGTACAAATTTAAATGAATATATACCTCTGTAAGGTAGGCTTAGAAGCTGTGCATAACAGCTTCTGTGGGGGGCAGCTAATCTGCATGGCTCCCGTATTAGCATGAACACAAAGAGCACAATTAGGTATTAGGATACTGGGTGCAGGGTGAAGTAGGTAATGGCATTTGGGGTTAAGCTGATCACAAATCTGTCAATATCTGTTATTCTACTGAATGGAAATAAGAAATAGTGTCTTGTTGTGAACTACTACTCTCTGTTTGTTTCAAATCTGTCTGGGTTAGTTAAAAGGTAAAAACTACCTTTCGTTAAGAAGAGGCACCTGCATGTTTCAGCCTGAAAGAAATTGAAAGACAGGGGTGGGGGTTTGAGGCTATCTCTGCCTCTCTTCCTATTGCCTTCCTTGTCTAATGCTAGATCTGGCTAGGCTTCTTCTGAGGCCTTTGTCATTGAAACAGAGAGAGCTATCTGCAGCTACTTGAAGTTAAGAGCGGGAATCACTAAAAAAGAAGCTGACTCTCTCTGGGTATGTCCACACAGGGCTTTTATTTCAAAACAACACTGGTTGTTTTGAAATAAAAGTCCCTATGTCCACAGGATGTGTTCTTGTTTAGAAAGGAGGGAGCTCCTCGTTTCAAAGCAAGAGTCCTCCTTTCGAAACAGCTTCAACCACTTTGCTTTCTAAAGGAGGGTTATTTCAAAACCAGTTGTTTCAAAATAACGCCGTTTGGACATGTTATTTCAAAACAAGGATTGTTTTGAAATAACAGGGGCCTTCCCCCCAGGGTGCATAGCCTGGCCAGGGTGCTGAGTGGGGTGCAGGGGGTCGGAGGGTGCCCCAGCTGGCTCCCCCCCCACTTCCCCTTGCTGGGAACAGGGGGGAATGGGTGCCTCAGCCCCCTTCACCCCTCTACCCCTGGCAAGGGGAAGTGGGGGGGAAGCCGGCTGGGGCACCCCCAGGGCTCTGCCCCCTGCCCGGGCTGTGGGGCAGCTGCTGGCCCCACAGCCCTGGTCAGGGGGCTGCAGCCCCCATGGGGTGGCTGCTCCAGGGGCGGGTTACCCCACTGCTGGGGCTGCCCCCAAGTCCAGGGGTGCCCCGCCCCCGGGGTTCCCTGGGACCCCCCGCTCCTGCCGGGGGTGGGGCCGGGGCTGCCTCGCACCCGGGTTTCCCCGGCGCCCCCTACCCGCTCCTGCCACGGGCGGGGCCGGGGCCGCCTGTGGCAGGAGCGGGTGAGGGGCTGCCAGGGAACCCCGGGCGCAGGGCGGCCCCGGCTCCACCCGCAGCAGGAGTGGAGGGTGCTGGGGAACCCTGGGAGCGGGGCGGCCCCAGCCCCGCACAAGGCCCCCCACCCCTCCCCTATCTCAAAATAGTATGTCCACTGTATGGAAATGCTATTTTGATTCCCACTTTTTTCCTTATTTTGAAACAGCTTTTTGTTATTTCGAAATAAGGTGTTTCCAAATAAGGCGTTATTTCGAAATGGCTTGTTTCGAAACAAGCGCTTGTGTGTGGACATAGCCTCTGAGCTAACATTACTAGAGAGAGGGAAAACCCTCTCTTTGAGCCGAAATCGCTGAAAAGGAGCAGCAGATGAGGGAGCCAGCCGATGGTGAGAGCAGCCAGTGGCAAGCTGGGTGGCGTGAGTGACCCGTGGGCGGAGCTAGCGGACAGCAGGAGGACCCAAGGGGGGTGCTATTCATGGAGTGAGTGGCCAGTGATGGTGCCAGTGGACAGCTGGCATGAAAGATTCTCCCTAGGAGCCCGAGGGTTGGTTGGGAGTCTAGTTAGCACTGATTCGCTAGATCGGTTCCGATTTTGCTAGCGAGTTTACCTTTGCTGTTATGATATGTGGGATCATGTTGGAGGCCTGATTAGCACTGATTCCCCAGATCAGTGCTGGTTTTGCCATTAAGTCTTGTATGTTCTGTTATGTGGTGTGGCTCGTTGGAAACTTTGCTCTGTATTGATTTGCTAGATCAGTGCTGATTTCTGTTATTTGGCCTTTTATACTGTGTTTTACTAGTATTAAAAGTTTTGTTTACTACACTCAGACTCGTTATGCTTGCGAGTGGGGAAGCCTTACCCATTTGGGGTGCCCAGGGAACAGTGCAGGATTTCCCAGAAATCTAGGTGGGGGCTCAAGTCGGTTGGTAGTGTTACATTATTGGGAAACCCTTAGGTATAGAGCCCGGCCCTTGTTCTGGCAGCCTGCCCTGGCAGAAGGGTTTACACCTCTCTGGGATAGGTATCATTGTCCCCACTTTGTAGATAACGAAAGAGATTCCAGGAGACTGCAGCCTATATTTTCAGACATGTCCAATGATTTTGTGTGTGTGTGCGTGTGCGCTTGCGCACCTCAAGTTTGAATGTTTAGTTGAGATAACTGTGAAATGCTCATGCTTACTACTCAGTGGAAGTCAACAAGAGCTGCAGGTGATCAGGTATTCAGAAGATCAGGTCCATGGAATCTCTATTAGGAATCGAAAACCTGCTTTTCCCAAATTCGGTGACCTCTTCTGAAGATTTAGGACATGGTGGCTATGTCTACCTCTACAATTTTAGATTGGGCTTGCTTGTCCAAACTAAATAAGTTTGAACTTAGTTTGAACTAACTCAAGGTTAGTTTGAACTAATTGGGGGGAACTTTTTAGTTCAAATTAACTATGCATTCTAGCTCAATCTAACATTTAGTTCAAACTAGAACACACAGTTAGTTTGAACTAATGCCATAGTTCAAACTACTTAAGTTTGGACTAAGGCTTAATTCATGTCTTGCCTGTGCTAAGTTTGAACTGAAGTTTGAACTAAGTGTGGAAGTCTGAACTAACTCCGGTTCCTACTAGTTCAGACTAAGCTTTCCCTAGTCCGAACTAAGAAATTAGATAATTAAGAAATTAGATCACTAGGCTTTGCCTTGTCCGAACTAAGAAATTTCTTAGTTTGGACGAGGCAAAGCCTAGTGTCGCCAGGGGCTAAAATAGTCCAGACTAAACCTCCTTATTCTGGACTAATTTGCCAGTGTAGGTGCAGCCAGTGAGTAACTGAAAGCCACACAGTAATCAGTGACCTCAGCAGTTCCTTGAGTCCAGCAGTGCTGTCTCTCTGTCTCATGCCAGCTTCCAGGTGGAAGTGCCAAGGTGCATCTGCCTGTGGAGTCGTGCCATTGGGCTAATCAAACTGGTGCATAGGCTTCTTAATCATGAATGGATGGAATTTAATTTGATTGTATAATAGCAACCACAACCCACCATTGTACTGGACAGTGCTTCCATTTGGACATAAAATAATTTTCAGCAACAGTAGTGAGTAAGAGAGGGTTTACACTGTACATGGAATGGTCTCAACTTTACATTAAAACTAAGAATTTGAGAGCTGCTTGGCTTTTTAAAGTCTCCTGAAGTGCACTTACCCCAACACCACAGCACTGTGCTGGAATGTCTCCTATTCTGAAAACCCACAAGCTCCAGTGTTAGGATAAACTAAAGCAGCAGTTTTCAACTGTCTGCACCTAATGGCTAAGGGCACACCACTGTGTCACCCACCAGACAGCAGTAAGTTTGTGACAGAGAGCTGGGGAGATGGCTGGATTTGGCCTGGAGGTGATGCGCTGTTGTGTCCTGTAAGGTCATGAAATGCCACCATATGTGTAGCGACCAGCAAAAGGTTGAGAATCACTAAACTAAAGTATCACAGTTGTGACTTAGTTTCACAAGTTGTCTTTTTACAAAGGCATCAGCTAAACCATCTCAGCACCCTCCTCTCCCTACCAAACAGACATACCAAGCAAACACAACTGATTGCAAACCACAGAACATCATACATGTCTCTCTATCACTATGTGTCATTTTTCTTCTTTAGCTTACACCATCTCCTGAAAGCTCCAGGCGAGCTGGGTGGATGGTTGCCCTTCAGGTCAGCTCTGCCACTTACTGAAGGAAAACATCCTGTTCCTGCTTTTAAGAATCTCAGCAGCTATCTGCTTCATGCTGGGGAGTTTGTTTTGTTGTGGGGAACAATGTGCAGCTCCCCTTTTATCAAAAGTTTTCTTTTTAACAGAAAGTTTTACCCTACTTCTCCCTCTTCTTTAAGAAATCATTCTGATCTCCTTCACAATATCCAACGACGAGGATGACCTTTCAGTTGGGGAATTGGGACCCTGTAGAGGGGCTAACAGGCTGCTGTAATGAACCAATGACCCCTCTGCAGCCATTTTAAACGTTCTCATCCCAGTCTCCTCTTTGTTTTCTGGAAGACTCTTAGGCTGGGCCTCTCTCAGTTACCAGTCTGTTCTGAAGACAAGAAAAGGAAAGAGGAAAGAGTAAGATGTGCTGGACAGAGAACAAGGTCTGAAAGAAAAGATAAGACACATTCACTGCAGGACAGACAAAACCCTACAGTGTAGGGAAGGAAGTAAGGAATATGTGCATGTACTGTTATCAGGAAGGTCAGCTATTTGAAATGATAAACTAGCTTTATCAGAGTATTAAAGAGAGTGGCAGGACCAAGTTCCTGTCGAAAATCCTGATTACAATTTTCCCTAGAAATGACTAATCCCTCAAGTCCCCTTCTAAAGTCAAGAAAGGGCAGGATTTCTGGGCACTGGAACCTAGGTGTGTGGCAGCCCCCCACCCCCTAACCTGAAGTGATAAAAGCTCCCAAGTGCATGATTTCTCACATATATAGGTTTACAGTTTTGTTCAATGGTTTTCAGCACCCTCTGTAAAAGTTGTTCCTGTAGGATTGGGGGGAAAAAAAAAAAACAACCCACCAACACTAAGGCTATTTCTATATAGCATTTTGGAGTGATCCTGTGCATATATGTACACTATGATTAACCTGAGACACTGAATTCATTGGACCTACTCAAAGTGTAAGCAGTGTACGTGTTTGCAGGGTTGGAACCTAGAAGACTTCACCCTGGTCTACACCACTGTGTGATTTTGGCAGCAATCAAAGGGAGATATGCAAAGTCCTTAAAATACCTTGCGGATCTCCTTCTGATTGCCTTCCCGACTACTTACTGTGGTGTCTTCAATAGGCTGAGTTGGAGGGAAAAGCCTTCCCTCCAACACAGCGCTATGCTCCTTGCTGAGGTAGTCTTATTGGATCATCTTCCTGACCGGCTGAGCAGGTCCTCACAGACTCAATCAGTTTTTCCGGGTGATGGATATGACAGAAATGAAGAAGACAAACCCATAGCTATGGCAAGACATTCTGTGCAAATGCATAATGTTGCAGTGGAACTCTGAGCAGGAATTAAGGTTTAGGAGTAGGCCTTATTTTGTGGAGGATAAGGGATGTCTTTCAGTTTTGGACCCTGGTCCAGTTTGTATTTCCAGTGGTTTTCTTTAATAAATTAAATTTTTCTAGGGACCATGGCTATTGTAGCTAAGCATCTCATAGTCATTAGTGGATTTTAAAATGCCACAACAAGACGTTTTGTACTCAGTTGAGAGATGGAAAGTGAGGCAGAGAGTAGATTAATTGTCTTGCCCATGGTCTTAAAGGAAGTAGGTGGCTAAGCCAGGAGTTGAACTCAAGTCACTTGAATCCCTGGCCTGTACCTTCCTCTTTTGTGCAGCCTTCCTATTACCTGTGTGTGCTTAGAGCAGTGGTTCCCAACCTTTTCAGTAACATGGCACATTTCAGTGAGATAAACATTCTACAGCACGCCCAGTTTTCTCAGCTGAGTTGATTGTACATCACATTTACTCACATTTACTAAGGATACAGTCTTACTAGAGAGGTTTGCAACACAGTGCATAATACAAACTAAAGAAGGATCAAATGCATTAATGTTTCAAATCCATCAGAGAAAAATAAACGTGATCTCAATTTTGCCCTTTGGCCACCTACATTATGGTGAGATTTTAGAACTAAAAAATCGATACATCACTTTTAATTTGATGATGAATTTTTATGATTTTTATGAGTTGTAATTTGGTTAGCTATAATATTGTTCAAGATGAAACAATGTTTGTTTTACACTGATTTTCATTACCTTTGTCTAGAATTTCATAGCACACTTGGACAGTTCTCACGGCGCACCAGTGTACCATGGCCCACTGCTTGAAATCACTGTCTTGGAGGCATAAATGGGCACACCAGTGTAAATAAAATTTTTATGTTTACACACACACAAGTCTACGGTGATGTGTGGAAGAAAGCAGCAGGCATTATCCCAGAGGCACTTTTCAGTATCAAAGTCAAGTAGGTAACAGCTCAGGTGTGTAGACAGCATAGACAGAAGGAGCCTTTAAATGAAAAACATATTGCACTGAGCCCATCTCAATAGTAAACAACTGAGACAAATAAGAATAAGTCAGCAGAGAAGCTGTATTATTTTGGCTTCATTCCAAGAAGGTAACAGCAAAGGAGAGTTAGGAGAACTTGCTTTGTGCTTAAAAATCCTCAGGAGAGAGGATGACACCGATAACAATCAATGAAGGAAAAATGACAAGCACTTTAAAAAAATTATTCATATCTAAGACACCTAGTGCTGGTAATCCAATCAAAATAGCTTCAAAAGTGCTGGAACTGCATATCCACAAGCAGTTATCTGAGAAGCTGCCACTGGATATGGATACGATTCTTAAAGATTGCTAGGTAGTGGGTGTTATGCTAATTCACAAAGTGCATGGTAATGTTCTAGTTATTATCGAATAATTTCTATATTGATAATTATGCAGCACATTTTGGATAAATTATTCATAAGCTGTTTAACCATTTTTAAAACAAATGATTTTAATCTGGCTCCTGTTCATTGTATTCAGCGCTCTTTCCAGTCAACCATACGCTCCTATTTTGGATAATTGAATTGTTTCTGGTACCAGGGATGGATTATTTTGAGAGCATGGGAGGGCAGAGTATATTTCAAGTTGTCTTTTTACTCCTGGTATCTGGGCATCTGGTTAGATCTTCACTGAAATGCTTACTTGCTACATTGACTATTTTGAAAGGAGAACAAGCAATAAAACTAGTCATGGTTAAATGAATCAAATGTTGTCTGTGCTACAGTAATGGATCATGTATGGTCAATGATCCAGCACATATTGCCAATTAGATTACTCCCTAGTCAAGAACAAGGTGAACTAAACTGAAATTGATATGGTGCAGATGAACACGCTTTATTACTATTACTCTTATTTTGCCTCTGTTGCCATGTTTGGAGCAAGTGAACATTATTTAAAGCTTGTAAAAATATTGAGGGTGAAGATGCCAATTCTGAGTCCCTGCTGACTTCATTGAAGTTACTCTGGATTTACACCACAATGAATGAAATTGGCATCTGTCCCAAAAAGTGTTAAGCATTATTATTAACACTACCTTTCGGTAGAAATAACTCTAGGGCACGACAAAACACTGTCGGACTGAAATTCCCTAAGTTGATCTTTTAGTTCTTGTACACACATGAGCATTGTTCAAGCCAGCAGGAGTTGAGAGTCACCCCCATGTTCTAAGGGCCAGATGTTCAGCACTTAGACACCTAAATAAGTGGTTAGATTTTCAGAAGCTCTATTGAAATAAGTAGATGAGTTTGTCAAACTCACAAAAAGGCTTAGTTACCATCGAGAACATTGTCAGCTGTTAAGCACAGAGTACATTGGAAAACCTGGCACCATTGTAGTTGCTGAGCTCTTTTGCAAACCTGGTTTTCGTATTTTATGTTTCTACCAATTGTATATTGGTAATTTTTCTAACCTTCTGTATTTTGCTAAGATTAGATTTTAGGTTACTGTTTATTTCAGCAACTCTGCTAATGTAAGAAATGAACAGTTCAGTTTTTCACTGAGCAAATCTGTATAAATTTATGATTCAGAATTTTAACCTTCTTCTGATTCGTAATGTCTGTGTCACTTCATCTACCAACATAAAGCAGACATGTGTGAAGAGGCAGTGTGTCCCAATCAGGGCTATAACTAGGGGTCCTGGCGCCTGGGGCAAGCAGCCCCAAAGGTGCCCCCCCAGGTCCCAATCCAAGGCCCATCTGTACAGCAGAGGGGAGGGGGGCATGACCCTTCCCCGCCATGGCCAGAGCCAGCAAGAGGGGTCCCCACCACCCCCCCCAATGGGGAGAAGAGACCCTCCCACTGCCAGCTCTGGCCATGGTGGGGAAGCAATCACCCCCGCCGCCTCTGGCCATGGCAGGGAAGTGATCCCCTGCTGCAGTGAGAGCCAGCCGGGGTATCACTTCCCTGCTGTGGCCAGAGGCTCCGGGGGTGAATGCTTCCCCACTGCACCCTTTTCAATTCACGCCCATGGCAAAGCCCCATTCACCCTACCGTATTTACGGCCCTGGTCCCAATGGATGGACCACTGAATAGGAGTCAGGACAGAAGCCTGCATTCTGATGACTTGTGTGACCTTGAGCAAGTCACCTTGCCTCTGTTTCCCTTCCTACATTGTTGGTCTCGTCTATTTAGACTGTAAACTCCTTGGACCAGGGCTAGTCTCCTCCTATCTGTTAATAATGATTAGCACAGTGGAAACCCCAGTCTTAACGGGGGCCTTTGGGTGTGAATGTACAACAATTAACAATATACCAAAGCCATACTGAACCTGAACTTGATAATGATGGAAGCTAATTCCATTTCAATTAAAAACACATAGCAGCTATAGGGCTTATTACATCCTTGGTGTGATGATGTTGATTTCATTAGATTTATACCAGGTACTAATTTATCCCATAGGTGAAGTCCTGGCCTATTCAGGTCAATTGGTGTTTTGCTGTTGCTGCTGTTAGATCAAGATTTCACCCATAATCTATTCCTAAATTAAGAATAGGAAAGAGGGACCCCACATATGTCTGATAAGCTAATTGCAAAATTAGTGATGGAAAAGAACTTTTAGGTGATAATATATTCCCCCTGAATTGTTCCCTTTGGCACCCTTCCTAATTCAGTGTGCATTCTTTGTTATACTCTTCTAAGCCCAGTGCTTCTACCACTTTCTTGATCATGTGTACAGTTAAGTATTATTAGGAAATGGGTCCTGACAGCAACCTTAGATTTTCTTTGGTCTTGGAAACATCTCTTTGGAGCTTCAGTTTAAATACCTATCTACTGTACAAAAAAGAGTGTAAAGTTTTTTTGTTTTTGGTTTTTTTTTTTTATTTTTTTATTTTTTATTTTGTTTTGTTTTCAATTTCTAGCATTTTCTGGTTTACATGTTCTGATCTCTGGTTTATTTTTTGGATGTCAGCGGTTGTTCTTTTCCTCTTTACCGCATGGACATCTGTAGCTAATGGCATGCAAAATTATCTCTATTTTTCATTTTATAAAACTGTAGAGACACTCATGATGCCTGACTGCAAAGATCTGTAGGGATTTTTTTTTTGTAATACTATTCATTTAAAGTGTCACATCTGCAGATCTGAAGAGCAGGATATGAAATATAAAGCACACAGCATTTGTAAGAAAACAAACGAGGAATAGGTGGCTTTAGATAAAACAAATGCCTTGTATCTTTGACTTTTTTTTTTTTTAAGTTACCAGTATATGAGGCTTGAAAAGAGAGTCCTTTTGGGAGAGTCATCCAGTCTCTGAAATTGCCAGGTATATGGGATACTGGCTAGACCTTGGTAGAAAAATTATTCAGATAAATTAACATAGAAGGAAATGTGCAGTGTTCAGCAATTTTATAGTAGTGAACGCATGTGAAAGGACAAGAAATTTGTCTGACAAATCTAATGCATACCTTTTGAAATGAAAAGACAACATTGTATCCCTGTCTTTGTCCTCTGTTTTCACTGAGAAAAATGGACTGGGTTGGGGGCATTATCAGAATAATGCTTTGTTGATTCCCAGATGCCGACTTAGTTAAGCATCAGTCCAGGAAACGTTATGTTCTGGATGCTAGCATGTTACAAATAGCTTGCACACTGGGCATCCGTCCATAATGAATCCATGACCAAAGACAATAGTCGCCAGCTGAGCTGGACATCTGCAGAATCAGAGATTGAATTTGGGATCCTCTAAAGAAACACAGGCTTCTTTCATGTCAGGAAGTTTGTTCCACAGTGGTATCTCCTGAGCTGAGAATGCTTTGCATCCAAATCTCCCACATTTTGAAATCTGCATTCCCCCATGTAATTCACAGGAATCTCACCAGGAAGAAGTGGGCTTGTTTTGTGACATTGTCTCTATTGAAATCCTAGCACGACTGCTAATGGTTTGGCAGCCAATGAAATCAAGGTTGAGAGTACCTTTAATTTTACAATTAAAAAAAAAAAAACAGAGCATTTGTACATATATGTGAAAGTCTGTCTAATTCCCTCTTTGGTTTAATTTGGCTAACTAGCACTAAGAAGGGCAAGCGATCCCTTTAGGGAACTAGCATTTTATCTTTCAGTTCTGTTGCAGTAGTAGCTGTATATGCCAGTTGAAATAACAAAGCTTTTCTTGATCGTCACATAATTTCTTTCTTCCTTGGAAAGGAAGAAAAGCTGAAATACCATGCTTTAAGTGTCATACTTAAAAAATACTTAATACTGTCATCATTAAGTACTTCACAAACATAGGCCGCTGAGGTAAGTAAATAGTATTATACTCCTTTTACAGATAAATAAACTGAAGCACAGAGAGGATATGTGATTTGTTCAACTTCATAACAATCAAGGAGTCTGGTGGCACTTTTAAAGCCTAACAAATTTATTTATTGCATGAGCTTTCATGGGAGAAATCCCACTTTGTCAGACGTTTTGTTCGTCTTTGAAAGTGCCACCAGACTCCTTGTTTGTTTTGCTGTACAAGACTAACATGGCTACCTCTTGGAATTAATGATCTACTTCATGTGATCCATTAGGGGCAGCCTCAGTAGGATTACATGAGAATCTTGTCTTCCAGTCTTTCCCAGAATGGGAACACACTCAATTATTTCCTTACATTCCAGACTTGTATGAACACAATTATCATTTCTAATATTCACATAGGTCCAAATGTGTGGTGCTTTACATATAGTTCTGAGGCCAAGAGATGAGACCCTCCATCTTGCACTAGTCCCTTTACTTCTAATAAAATCTGTCACAGCACAAAAAGACCCCCCCAAACTCCCTTATCCAGCCGTGAGAGGATTCTGTCAGCAAAAGTGCCTTGCAAGATTTCCTCAAAAGCCCTTGTGTAGGTGGCAAGCATAGGCTGGGGGTGAGAAAGGTATGTTAAGGGAGGGGCCATGGTACATAGCAGGGCAGAGATTGTGAGTAGTGATGGGTCCCTGGCTAGGAAAGCTGCCAGCCTCTGAGGGGGTGTAAGTTGTGCTAGGGGCTTCTCAAACCCTGGGTGCAAACAAGGATCAAGACAGCGCAAAGGTGGCTTAAAGTCCTTACTTGCTTGGGCTGCTAGCTATGTGCTGGGACTCACCCAAAGTCCTTGCTCCACAGAACTTCAGCCTTGATTAAGGCAGGACATAACCATCACAATGTGATCACATGATTCTTTATTCCTTTGCAATCATTTGTTACTGCCATACTTTAGACGTGTAGTCCAAAGGCAGTGGAGAACCAGGTCCACGGCTGTTGTTTTGAGAGTGTTCCCACAGACTCCCCTAGGAAATAAATATGCTACTTGCAAACAATCTGTGGATAGGGAAAGAGCCTGCTAAGCTAAGGGATCAGAATCTTTGCCCTTTCCCTCATGCAAATGCTTATAGGGCTGAAACTAAACAGCATCCTTCAAACATGTTATGCTTTGCATCCTCCCTTATAAGCACACCTTGTCAGAAATGCCTTGGGAATAGAGTTCCTTCCTGTAGCCTTGAACAAAGGAACTATCATAGGCCAAGCTTGTTCATTCACTATCACTTTTGCTTTATGACTGAATGCTATGAAATGGAGATGGAAACAGAGAAAGAAACAATGTGAAAAAATAAAGGAGGATGGAAGACCTAAGAAGTTAGAAAACTGCTAGCTAAGAAATAATAAGGTGCAAACTGACTGGAACAAATGACAAGTTCCAAAGTGGTAGCCGTGTTAGTCTAGTTCAGCAAAACAAAAAAGAGTCCTATAGCACTTTTAAAGACTAACAAATGACAGAAAATCAGAAAGCAACAGAAGGAGGATGTTAATATGCTGAAAAAATGGGAAAGAGCAGAAAGAAACTAAGCAGAACGGTTATGTCTAGACTAGAGGGCTCAGTTAAGTCGACTTAACAGGGTCAACTTAAAGTTGACTTTATTAAGTTGACTTAGAGAGTCCACATTTTTAAGTCAACTTTATTAACTCAACTTATGCCAGGATAGCTACTTAAGCTGACTTAATAAAGTTGACTTGAAGTGGATCCCCTAGCTTAAGCTGACTTTATTAAGTCAACGTAAGTGGGTACCCTGGCTTAAGTCAATTTATATAAAGTTGACTTAGGCAGCCTCGTTTTGTTAAGCTGACATAATAAAGTTGACTTAACACTCACAGTTGACTTTTAGAGTAGGAGTTATTAAATTGACTTAAGGAAGTGCTTAAGTCAACTTAATAAATGCCAAATGTGGCCATGGAGTTGCTTAAGTCGACTTCAGCCAGGTTAAGTCGACTTAATCTTCCAATGTAGACATAGCCAAAAGCAAGAATAAGCAAAACAATTCAAACAGGGAATTCAGACAAACCCCAAAAAGAAGGACAGAAACAGAAATTTTCAAAAGAAAAAGCAATAAAATAGTAATGAGAAAAACAATACAGGAATACAATCATAATTCCAAACGCACATTCCCAAGAAGAGCCATCAACCGTTTTAAATGTAACATAGAACATTTTGTTTTGGTTTCTGTTTGCTTTTGTTTTGTTTTAAGGTGCTCAGTGTACATCAGGACATTTTAAAACTGAGTTAGCTGGGTTTTGACAGTTGTAAGTACAGAGCTAATTGAGTCATGACTAAGCAGAGAACTTACTTGCAGAATTTTATTCACGTGAGAAGGCACACTGACTTCATCAGGATTCTGAATGTAATAAAGAATATGCTTCAGTGCTTTACTGAATCATGACCTGTTGGCAATAGGTTAATTTGAAATAGCTGAGAGAAGATAGAGTTTTGTAGGCAACAAGTTTCCTCTTATTTAATGCTTCTTTGTGGCCATTCGGCACTCTCTGCACCTATTGCTGAGCTCTGCTCCAATGCAATTCCTTTCATTGTCAACTAGTTCCTCTGACATCCTGTTTGCAAAATTCTTAGTGAGAGAATGAGCATGTGAAACAGGTGTGCAAAAGAAAAGCAAAATGGGAAAAGAATATTTCAAGCACCTTCAGAATTAATGAGGATGCGAGGCTGAATTGAAAGGGCAAGGGGTTGAAAAAAGTGCAACAAAACCAGTTTGTGTATGTACATATCTATCCCCCCCAGTTTATCTGTTAATTAATCACAAGCATAGAAACACCACTTTTCCTTTTCTATGTTCTTGTTTACTAGGAGTTTTTTATTTCAGTCCCCCTCGTTTTATGACTTCTTAGGCATTACTCATATTGGGGTAGATCATCTGGCATATTATATGATTAATTTAATGTGACCTGAATATTGCAACTAGACAAGGTGTGATGAAAATATGACAAGGTAGAATGCACATAGGAAAAGTGTGGTGGACAGAGGGAAGGAGTCTTGATATAGAGTTGGATATTCAGATTCCAGTTCACCATTATCTTGCACCTTTTGCAATGATTTATATCTGTGCAAAGTGAGTATGCAAAAGCCTACCAAATCAGAATGTATAAATGATGAAAAAAGTGCAGGCCCAGAGCAAGGGTATTCATCAGCCTAAGCCAAAGAGGCACGACCTACCCAAGAATTCTCAAAAAATTACAAAACACATTTTACATCACCTCTTTTATTTCATTTTATTTTATTTTATATTATTTTATTTTATTGATATATATCTGGAGATTTAAGGACAAATTTTGAGTTGTTTTAAATGCCAAAAATTGTGCCTCCCAATTGCAAAATGCAACACCAGAAAGTTCATAGAACGTAGTGCTGTGTGAGGCTCGAATCTTGGTAAAGCTTAATAGGGCCTCAAGAAACTGCTTCTTTACCATGGCAATTTGCCACACCCATGAGTCACTTTATCAGAGTTCCAAAGGGGCAGTAGTATTAGTCTAGTAAAGCGAAAAAAACAAGGAGTCTTGTGGCACTTAAAGACTAACAGATTTATTTATCTCATGAGCTTTTGTGGGAGAATATCCCACTTCATCAGATACTTTGTAATGACTGCTTCGTGAGTTCCCAGTGGGACTGTAACAATTAAGCCTGGGCTGCAAGGAGTGCGCAGATGACAGGAATGAGGCTTATACCCTGTGCTCCCTACCATAAGGAATTAGTCTTGTGTGTGTGTCCAAGGAGCCACTGCCACGCTCAGGCCAGCCTCATGCTCCTCTCCCTCTTCTTCCCACCACCTCCTGTGCCCACCTGCTATTTCTTCAGTATAAAGATTGGTAGCTTTAAAAACATTGGACAGGAGAAGAAATAACCATTTGAGGCCTCACCTGTCAAGAAAGTCATGAGCCACCACTGATCCAAAGTGTGGTTTGATAGGTAGCAACACCACAGATGTCTGTATTTTAGCAGAACTATATTCTGCCTCTTGGTCCTTTCCTCTGTGCCTTCAAACTTGGCTACTTCATGATGTGTACAATGGTAGTGACAGCAAGTTGTGCCTCTAGTGACTACTCTTACTCTTTTTTATGCTTGTGTTGACCATGTGAACTTGCAGACCAAGTGTTCCCCTGAATCATGGCCATCTGAAGCACATGCTTTCCTAAATAAGGGCCGGAGAAATGAAGTGACCTGCCCAGAATTTTTAAGGAAGTCCATGGAAGGGCTGATCTCAGTGTCTGGATTTCCTTAGTCATAACAGTGCCTCACCCACAAAACTATCGTTCATCTTCTTTTCCTTTGAGCTGTATAGTGCTCATGAGACCAAGTTATCCCAGATACGTGTCTGCAACAACAGCAGCTGGTTACATGGTGGATGACTAAGTCTTGATCTTAGCAGCCTTACATACACCTCATGCTATGCTAATATTCGGCTGACTGTCACTAGCAATATTCCTCTTGTTCACTATTTAATTTTGACTCACTTCTTACATCTGAATAAATCCATCCCAAAAATTCTCTTTGATTTTTGCCAGCCACAACTAGGTCAAAGGGCTTTTGTGAGAGATGTTTGCTTTATGAGCCCTGGATATACAAAGCATACAATTGCTGTTCCCTCCAAGCACTGAAAACATGTCTCTTTCTACATCCATTTCAGTAAGTTTTTTCATTATTATTATTTTATGAAGAGGGCTCTTAGAGTCCATTATAAGCTACTAACAGAATCAATTAAATATGACACAGTAAATACTGCTGAACAAAGGACAGATGCTTTGCAGGGTACAGGATGTTCAAGTAATTATTGCACTATGAATTAGAGGCAATTAAGATTAAAATCTTTTTCATTGATTGTATGAGTTTCATCTGTGATCAAGTCAGAAGATGCATCTCATAAAAATACAGAGGGAAAGAATGCCTAAGAAACATTTGGATACAGTTGAGCACCAGTGAGATTGGGAACCATGCCACCATCTAGCATTTCTGGGTCTTGAAGACTGAGGCAAACTGGGCACTGATTCTCTGTTTAAAACCCTAGAGCTTTTTCTCAGCTGCTGTGATCTGGGATAGGAAGAAGATGGCAGGAGCAGAAGGTGATTTTAAGCTCCCCGTGCACTGTATTCTGGTCTGGAGCCATGGGGGCCTGCCTGGCGCCTGGTGGAAGATAGAGCATCATCAAGGCTGTTTTAAATTACTTCTCTGCTCCTGGTGGGCCCTGGGAAGCAGAGAAGGGACCCCAAACAGTGAAGCATCAGCACTTTTGCTGGTTGTAAAGCCAGCAACCTTCATCACACATGCTATCAGTGACATGCAAACCGATTTGGATCTGCATGCGGTGCCCTCTGCTGAAAGCGTTGCTCCTGCCTCAGAAAAGCAGGCAGCAGTGCCCTAGATATCCCAGGAATCCCCAGGCATGCCACAGAAAGAGGCCGTTTGGACCTGCATTGGTCTCATTCTGTGGCGTGCCTGGGACTCCAGGGATGCTGCAGCGAGGAGCACCTCCAGGAGTCTTCTTTCTGGGGTGTGCCTAGGAACTTGGCCCCCTACCCAGCCATGGTTGTTGCCGAATTTTCAGGCAGCAGCTGCTTTTTTTCAGTGGAGGGGGTCACTGGCACCAGCTGAGAATCAGGAGGGGCAACTGACACAGAGGTTGCAAATGTTTCTGAACCCTGTCTTAAAGACTTTGCAGTGTCAGTTGACACTGGTGTAATATTTATTGTAAAAATATCCACTGAGTTTGGAAGACCCAAAAACTTAAAACAGAAGACTCCTGGATGAAGAAAGATTGGGACATAAAGGAGGAAACAACAAGATGGGGAGAAAGTTTATATAGAGATGAAACACAAGATTTGTATTAAAATAAAGTGACTGTCTGAGACCTCACAATACAACGGGAGTGCCAGAAGCTCTGCTCAGTCCTTTTCAGGATCTGGCCTAAAATGTATTATCAGCCCACCACCACTGCATTGTTTATGCTGGTTTTGATTTTTTTACATTTTAAAGAACTAGGCTGGGATTCAGAAGACCTAGGTTCAGTACCCATATCTGCCACAATCTCTCTCCCTCAGCTCACCATTTGTAAACTGGAGATAAAATATTTTTATCCTTTCTTTTCCTTTTCCCTTCTCTTTGTCATCTTTGTCTACTTGTAGTGTGAGATCCTCAGGGCTGAGACCTATCTTTCTGTGTTTTTTGTATAGTACCTGGAATAATGAGGCCCCAGTCTTGCATGACATTTTTAGGATCTAGTCTAACACAAATAGTAACATCAGTGAAAGTATGGAGCTAACAAGATACCTCCATAATAATTGACATTAATGACCAGAAAAGATCTCCACAGTAGCCACTTCATGTATTTCTAGAGAAGGCAGATGGATCCTCAGGCCTGCTGGACATGCTTGTGGGTTTTCTTGGACAGTAGCTAGCTACCTATTGTAAGTGCCATAGAAAGTAAGGCAGAGGAAATGCAAAGATGGATATGTCCTATAGTACAAGTCTCTTGAGGTCTACATTATATGGTAGTAAGGACAAATATGTCTCCTTTTCAGTCATTTGTATCTAAAGTGAAGAAAAAAGGAGAGTGGAGTTCCTCAAGGATCAGTCTTTGGACCAGTCTTATTTAACATTCTATTATGACTTTGGCAGAAAAAGTGGGAGTATGGTAATAAAATTAGCAGATGACACAAAGTTGGGAAGCATTGCCAATAGAGAGGAGACCCTCAACATCATATAAAAAGATATGGGCAACTTGAAGACTGGAGTAATAAAAATGGGATAAAATTTAATAGTGCTAAGTACAAGGTATCGATAATTTTTGCAGTTAACTGAAGATGTATCAGCCGGAAATGACAGAGGAGGAGAAAGACTTGAGTGTATTGGTTAATCACAGGATGACTATGAAAGACAAGTGTGGTGCAGCAGTGAAAAAGACTAATGCAATCTTAGGATGTATCAGGTGATGTATTTCCAGTAGAAACAAGGACCTTTTATTACCTTTATATCTGGCAGCAGTGAGGCCTTCTCTGAAATACTATGTGCAATTCTAATCTCCCTATTTATGAAAGACTAATTCAGACTGTAACAGGAACAGAAAAGGCTACTAGGATGGTCAAAGGAATGAAGACTCTATTTTATGAAAGGGAACTTAGTGCACTTGACTTTTTTAATCTAACAAAATGAAGGCTGATGGGAGATTTGATTACTCTCTCTAAATGCATCAGAGGGATAAACACCAGGGAGGAAGAGGGGTTACTGAATTTAAATGCCAATGTTGGTACAAGAACAAATGGTTATAAACTCACATCATTAAGTTTAGGCTTTAAATTAAATAAATGTTTGTAAACCTCAGAATAGTGAAGTTCTGGAACAGTCTTCTGAGGGCAGTAGTGGGAGCAAAAAACCTATTTTGATACATTTATGGTGGACATTTTGTGATAAAATGGCCTGCAATGTCATATGGCCCATCAACAACTGCTGTTAGCAAGGCTCTCGAGGAGGACTCTGAATTACTACACAGAATCTCTCCCAGGTGTCTGTCTGGTAGGTCTAACCTACATACTCAGGGTCTAACTGATTATCATATCTGGGATCAGGAAGAATTATTTCTGCAGAGAGCCTGTAAATAGTGTAGTGGCTAACACCTCTGCTTAACATGCAGAAGGTCCTGGGTTCAACTCCTAGGGGGTTGGACTCGATGATCTCACGAGGTCCCTTCCAGCCCTATGATTGGATTGGATTGGATTGGATTGGATTGGAAAAGACCCTGGTAAGAGAAAGGAGTTGCCATCCTTTGCAGCATGGGACAGGGGTCACTTGCTGGTTTGAACAAGAGTAAATGGTGGACTGTATGTAATTTAACATATTTAAATCAACATTCAATAAGTGAACCAGAGAATAAGCCTACTAAAGGAGTGGGTTGGTAAGGTCCAGTGGCCTGCAATAGGTAGGAGGTCAGGCTAGTTGATCATGGCGGTCCCTTTTGGCCTTAGTCTATGAGAAAATGTTCCTTCTGATGTATACCTCATGTATGTTTGACTCTAAAATCACTCATGAATACCACATTCCAAATACCTCATTTGTGCAAAGTGGAGAGGAATAGGTATCTCAGGGAGTAGATAACGGGATATGATAGGCTGTCCGTGGTTAAAAGCCAGCCAAGGTCAAAAGTTGTTTCTGTCTCTTGGGTGTTCAGTAGCATATGTAAAACAAGTTTAGTGGACCATTTCCCTATGGACAGAGGCACTGCATCACAGTGGTCACTACCACCTCAACCACTGCTCTGGGTGCCAATCTCAGTACTCAAGGATTAATATAGCCTTCCATCTCTCTAGAAGCCATGTCTCCAGATTAGGGTTGAATTACATTAATGGGGCAGTATGGGGAATTCTACACTTTCTCTGCCACACTGTAAATGTCTTGTGGAGTTACGCCCTTTCAAACTCCAAGAGCTGGAAGTTCAGCCATTTTGTGCTCAATAAAGTGCCATGAAAATTAAAAGAAACCCATATTTTCTGGCTACAAAATGAATTTAAATATAACAAAACATTAAAACACATAAGGCAGGATATTGAGAAATCCTGACGCTCTCTGATATACATTTTTCTCACTCCAGTATCCTGTATTTTTTCTCTCACATAACACACACATTCTTCCTTCCTTCCTTCCTTTCTCTCTCACTGTCTCCTGCCATGTGTCCTCCATCTCTCTGAAGATAATGTGCATGTCTATAATATAGGCACAAAGGTAGAAAAGCTCAGACAGATTGCAGCCATTAGACGTAGAATGCAAGCTGAGCATCACTTGAAAGTGCTGTGTTATGTAACTTTTTTTTTCTCACACATTTGTGGAACACAGCTGTAGTAAAAGCATTGTTCCCTTGTTAACATTTTAAGTGCAAAGAGTGCTGCTCTCTTGCTGAAACACTGAAGTATAAGTGGAATGAGTTTCAATAAACTGATTTATTACTGCTTGATAGATAGATAGATAGATAGATAGATAGATAGATAGATAGATAGAT